>JAQIVE010002860.1:0-18496 GCA_034698285.1 Sminthurinus bimaculatus | reverse complement strand
CCTGGATAATGTACAAACTCTTGAAACGGCGGGTTTTTGTTCTCTTTTTCTCAAATTATACATCCTCCTACAACTTAGTGAAAATACACCAAATAATGCAAGGGATAATATAAAGAGTCTCCATGCTAATTACTAATTGCACGAGGTTTGACATCACGAAAAACAATTTAGATATTTCGACGTTAATTCATTAAAACTTAAAAAACATTAACATTTTATCAGACTGTCCTGCTCTATCCACTATAAACATTAATGTTTAAACCAAAATTGCGAGAAAGTTTCTTTAGTTTATGCATACATGATCCAAGATTTTAGACTTTAGGCACAATTTTCACATCGAAACCAAGAAAAGTCAACAACACAAGAGAAATCCTTCAAGGAGTCCTTTATACACGTTTAAAATTTAAAAAATCTTATCCTCAAATTTTTTCTTTCATAACATATGCACTCTAAATCAACAATCTTAATTAAATTTTGATCCCCTTGTCCACAGATGAAGAAGAAGAAGAAATGGAGAGAAAATCTCGAAAAAGTGGAGACCAATTTCCTAAAACATTCCACTTTCCAAAATGATATTGCCTACAGACAACATAAAAATCGGGGTTTCATAACCCATCCGAGTTTAAGTGCGGAGCGGAGGTTTACATTGGTTTTGATTTTTATTTACTTTTATTTTAGTGCTGGTACATCGTACATAAATACATACATACATACACTGGAAGTGGGGTTGCTGTTCCAAGCAGTATCTCATAGCTTTGGGTTTGGATCTGGATTTGAATTGAGGATTGAGGCGGATGATTGAAAAATAGATACAAAAAATTGCGCATCACCATCCGATCCTGGATCCTGCCTGCATGAATCCTCGTTATCGAGAAACAAAACTGCAATTTGCTCCGTATTTCAATAACATCTATGTATATCATCTGCTCAACGTTCAATTTCACTCGAAATGCTGAACAATAATAAAATATCTATCTGATGTACCTACAGACGAATATACACTATACACAGAATGTTTTACCCAGAGTACACATTGTGCCTTTTACGTGAAAATTGGAAATATGTGGGTATCACACCATTTTTTGTGACATAATGTTTGTCATCCCATATAGCCCACACTCTACACTCCGTGCTTACTTTTACAGGAAAAACTGAAAGATGAAAGTGCCTTCATATCCAAACCAAACAAGCCATCTAAATCTAAATCCAAATCCAAATCCTCTTCTCATAATACCATGTCGTGCCTTGCCCTGTGCACTGTACTTATGTAAGTATATGCGTGTGTATTATACTGATACTGATATATACTTACGGCATGAGGTAGACTCATTGATAATAAAAAAAAGGGGGAGAAAAGTTGTGCTGATGGAAGAAAGAAGAGAGTGGCAAGTATGTATAATGTATATATGTATAGTATACAAATTCAAATTGTACATGGAGGTACATCTTTATAATACATATCTATACACGAGTATATTATGTACACAGGATTTTTTCCTCAGCCTTCGTCTTGTAGTGGTTGGACTTGGACTGTTGGAAAAAGCAGAGAAAAAACTCTATCGATTTTTCTTTTACTACTACTACCACCACCACCACCAACATATATAGCCATCAACTCAACTCAACTGAGCTGTGCATTTGTGTGTGTGTGTGTTTGTGTGTATGAGGATGCGAGAAGTAGAGAAATCTTGGGATGTGGAAGACTAGTCGACTATGTACTGCTCGTGAAAAAAGTAAAGCAGATCGAGGACTATCTTTGGACTTGGTTAAGCCGAAGCTAAAAACGAAGACACGGGATAACTCGGGAAACACGTACTTAATAACTTTAGGATCTTTAGGATCCCCCTCAGTCATTCACTCACTCACTCACTCACTCCATTTCACAAGTTGCACTGTATACTTACTCTACTTGATGCGATACGATGCGTTAGACAGTCCTCTTCCCATGCCACATGGATATCCATGTACAATTTATGTATGTATACATACAAAGAATAGGCAGATAAATGTAACTATATATTTAATAACAGGGTAAAATCCTCAGGAAAAACTAAACAATTTCATTTTATCCTCCTGTTCACTCCTCAGTTTTCCTCGCGGTCTCGATTTTTCTAAACTAGATACCTTTGCGATCGTTTTTTACTTTTTCCCAATACAATATGCCGCGCAATCTGTACATCCGCTTTTACGTTTGTTTTCCCATTCCGTATTCTTAGTCGTCATTTTTTTCCTGTGCTTACTTCTCTGCTTTTTTGTGACGAGAGAAAATGCTGATAGAATGATCAAAAACAGGAACAAGAAGAGCAAGGTAATGCAGACAAGATGGCTATATAATGTAAAATAGGTGCATGCAGCTCAAGTGTCTCGAGCCTCTACAATATACAGTCTCCAAGTCAAAGTCAAATCAACTCGTCTTTTTCTGTCCAAATGTGTCACTATGCTCAATGTACATTGTATATTATTACACTTTAGAAATCTGCGAGACGATTCTGCACTCTTTTCCCTGACTCTTCTTTCATGTTTTGGTACTCTTATATGTACATTATATGTATGTATGTATGTGTAGTTTTGCTTTAGGTACGGCGTCTGACGTACAAATAACGTCATCCTGTCCTTATGTTTTGGATTTTGTACACAAAAAATGTTATTTTGCATTTCTCCGCCTTTTGGGGTCTTTGTACTGTACAGTCAGCACATTACAGACTTTTTACTGTACCTATCCGATTTTTTTCTGTAATTCTCTGAACTGAAGTAGGTTTAATATGTATAAAGACAAAAGGCAGACTAAGCATTTCGGTTTTCTTGTACATATTTATGAAGATGTGCAGTAGAAAAATTTGCTTAGAATCATGTAAAACGCGTGGAAAATGGTAAAGCTCCCTAATATTTAATATTTGTACAATGTGTGTGTACTGTACATATTGTACATAGGAATTTTTCTTGTTTGCATCTTTTTTCGTATGAAGAGAGGAAACGAAGAAGGAAGAAAGAAAAAAGTCCAACTGTCATGGAATGGAGTAAAACGGGGAAAGGAAAACAGGGCATGCAGAAAATACATACCTACATAGAAAGGAGAGTTAAAGCTATAGAAGTAAAAGCAGAAGACTCTGCTGACTTGTCTTGTCTCGTCTTTTGTCTGTGTTTGTGGGTCTGAGACTGCTGGGTCTGCTTGCGTGTTTGTTGTGGGAATATTTACATTTTTTTAAATGGAACACTTGAGTAAGCTCAAAACTTGTATTTGTAGTTACAGTGAGCGTTGAGCATGCAATGCCTATAACATGCTTATACATTATACATACATGTATATATGTAAAGCAGATACAGGTTCATTCCATGATAGGAATAAAATGTGTGGCAGTGTAATGTACGTACGTATGTACGTGTATGCGTACATTCTGGAAAATGGAAAGTGGAGTCTTCATATCATTTCATTCCACTATTACAGTCAGCTCTCCTCTTTCATCTCATCTGGGAAAATGTTGTAGGCTGAACACAGAGTGGGAGCAAGCGGGGAAAACCGACGGAGAAAGGGAGCAAAGAGAGAGGAGAGACATGGAAATGGGAGACTGTTTAGTGTTTAGTCTAGTCTAGTCTAGTATACAAGGCTGGAGCTAAACTTGGAGCTGGAGAATATTGTAATATTCTAATAAAAAAATGCTTCAAACGCTTTCCCACTCTTAGTTTCTCCTCATTTTTATTTTACTGTGTGCACTAAAGTATGTGTGTAGTGTATGTCTGTTTGGTCTAAAGTGTAAAAAAAACTCCGAGTGGTGCTTTCGTCCTGCTTTTCGTTTCCTATTTCATTTCTTTCCCGTTCAAAATTCCTCCATTTAACTTGCTCCTCTCGCCCTTCTTCAAAAAGCATCTGAAACTTAAATTTCACTTTACAGTTTTACCCAGTTTTGCTGGGATGTGATCAAACGGCGCGGAAGCTGTGCGTTAAACGGGACCATGTAAATATTGAAAAAGAATCAAGAAAAAGGAGGGCAAGAGAGAGAGAGAGAGAGCGAGAAATGAGAAATGAGAAATGCATGATAAATACTTATGTGAATGTGTTTTCAGGACTTTTGAGGCAGTGGAGAAGGAAACAATAATTGAATTCTGTTTATATGTACATTCTTGCATATTGCATACAAGTAGTGCGTAATATTTATATTTTTTGCACAGCAGGTATAAAAATCATAGCGAGTAGACCCTTGAATTAAAATCGTGTTAGTTGCACAAAAATTAGAAGATTTAAAAAGACGGTCTATTTTCCGTAAAATTTTTACCACAAAATCGTACAAAAATATCTTCAAATTTTGGCCGATAAGAATTTAAACCCGAATCGTGCCAAAATTTCTTGAAATTATTTCACAAGATTTTTTTCACACAGTACGCGTAAAAAGCCAAAGTGAAAATTTTCTTTGGTGCATCACCAAATTTGCACAGTAAATATAGCGGCAAATATAGGCCAAAAATTTAAAACGACTCTGGCTAGTATATATATAACACTAACCTAAACTTGGAAAAAGAAAACAGGAAAAATGTTCTGAGATGGGCGATTCATTCATGCTTTTAGATGTACTTGTATTATTATATTACAAGGCAATCCAAATCAACGACAACAGCAATGATCATGGTCATGGCAGTGGAAATTGGAATAACGATGAGGATGACAATGAAAATGGTGATAATCAATGGTAAATGACTGCTGATCTAGTGTGCATGATGTGAAAATGTGTTACATCTATATGTATGTTTTAGGCTTGTAACTATTTATAGTTTCAAGTTTTCTTTCTCCAGCTCTAGGTCTAGCAGTAGAACCAGAGTCAACCCCACTGGATAAACATTTTCTATTTCCAGTATATGAGAGGCCATGTAGGTATAAAGATTTTTCCAGGAGAAAAAAACCTGAGAACCCCACATGTACAATGTACATACATACATACATACACAAGCCAGACAGATATTGCACATTGGGAACATAAAAGAGGGGAGGGTAAAGTAGAAAGAGAAAGTTGCCAATTGGAATTTTACGAGTGAGTGAATGAAAGAGGATTATTACTCCGCTTCGTGAAACAAAGCAAAGGCACAGCAATTCAAACCACACATCAGAGCCTGCTAAAAAGAATTCCAGAGATACGCAAGCGGTTCCTCGCGCCTTAGCTCAAGCTCCATGTACAATGTACATGGTTCTAGTTTTAGCTCCAGTGGCAGTTCTAGTCCTTAACATTCGCCATTTACTCGCAGATATTTCCCACATCAATGAAACAACCAAGTGAAACGAGACAAAATCATCATAATAAGGGAAAGTCAGAGGTAGAGTGAAAGACGCAGAAATGAAACAGAGAAAGAGAGAGTTGGAGATAAATAAAGAAAAAATGTTTCTCACACTCGATTTCACTTTCACTCTTTTCCACTTTCACTTTCCTGGTTTCTTTCTATTCCCCGGCTCCCCTATTGGAATTTCAATCGAACCGACAAGAGACTTTAGAGAATTACTCATAATCATATAAAAAACTATCGAAATGAGCCATAGAACGGACATGGAAAGGTCCATTGACGGGTAAATCCCAGGAGCACAACAAAACATCCACATAAATTTGTAATGCAGACGTACATAGTACAAGTAGAAAGGTAGCTAAAATTATTCATTGTTCAGAGAATTGAGTAGAGTATATACAGGATTACAGGATATGCAAAGAAAAACTGTACAGCCGGATTAAAAGCCAGGATAGTTTAAAAACATTGTTAGTCGCACCAGTTTTGAGCTGTTCCAAAAATTGTGAACAAGAATTTTCCCTACGTTTTACCAAAAACCTTGAGTAATTGTACACGGTGGAACGACTGTGTAAAGTTTTAAATGATGCAGCCCGTACGTATGTAAAAAGGTAAACAAGATGAGGGACTTGCACCAATGCGTCTGAATTAAAGATGAACATTGGGAACTATGGCGCGATTGTGACACTTAGGATTTAAAGTTCATGATCAATGCACAGTCAAATTGAATTTTCGACCGTACTTTTTTTGACTTTGGTCATTGTCCTCGCCATTCTTGTGATTCATGAGGTGTCGAGTTATAAGATTAACCTAAAGCTGAAGGTGCATTTTATGTGTATGTGAACATTGATCTAAAAGTTAGTTTGCTTTGTGGCCAAACACCTGGGCCTGGACTTTGCTAAACTGTCGGAAGCCGGATGTTTGCTTTTCCCTGACCGTTACTCCAGGGACCGATTCCAATCCGGGAATAAGTTGCATTCTTTTAATCTCGTGGAGAAAAACGGTACCTCAAGGTAACTTAATGGCATATTTATTTGGAGAAAACACTGCGACATAATAAATTCGGAGACAATTATACACTATGTACCCTCTGATTTTTTCATTAGCTAGTGTACAAACTAAACGTGATATGACAACAATTCAAGTTCAAGTTGACGTCAAATAGTAAAATTGGCGTTCAGCGGATTAAGCTTTTTACAAAGGAAATGAAAACGTTTCAGGATATTCCAGATTTTTGAAAAGTTTTGCATCTTTTTTTTACGAAAGCCGAATGACTGTACATTGTACATATATCAATGAAAGTACTTCTGTTACAACTAAAACATGTAAAAAAACTACGTACAGCGCATATGTATGGATTTTTGCAAATATTCTGTGAACTTATAACTGTACATTGTACATGGTACAACCTGCAATTCCCGATGCCCCAACACAGTGCAAGGCTACTCAGCTGGAGCTGAGTGAATTGAGTTGAGTTGAGTCTAGTCTAGTTGACTCTGGAATTCTGGGTTCTGGAATTCTTGAATTCTATAGATGTGCCCTGGTTCTGGATTCTGGACTCTCCAAACTGTGGAACAGAGAATAGGCCTGGAACTGGATCTGAAGTTGGAGTCAGAGGCAGAGCCAGAGTCAGAGTAAAAGTAAAAGAGTCCAAGTTGGAGTGAGAGTTAGACAAAAGGCCAGATTTTATCTGGCTGTCACAAAACAATGGAGAGTGGAATGGAAATCTCTTTCAACTTTTCTCCTGCTGCCAGCTCAGTTAATGTGCATAGTACAAATGTACAAATGCATACATATTGTATCTGCATTTCTTGTTGGATTTTTTAAAATAAAATTTCTCGCTCTCTACCCATTCGATTCCCGTTTGCTAAAATGTAATGCAAACGCAGACATTTTATACATGTATATTTAGATGCAAGTACATCTCGGTATGTATACACTATACACAATACACAAACGTTTGGTTTGCTGTGTAAGAAGAGCGGAATTTAAAAAACAGAGACAGGAAGAGGAAGAGCGGAGCAGAAACAGACTGACAAATAAAACGGGGAACTGGCAGAATTACACTGTTTTATTGAACAAGAGCTCATCTTTCCATTGGAGGAACAGGCATAAAAAAGGGCTATAGAATATCCTCAACTTGCAACTTATTCCATCTCATCCTCATCTCAATTTCCCTCTTGAATCAAGACACAAAAAATACACGAGAGAAATGCAAAAATCCCGAGAATACAGATTTATTCTACAATACGTACATTATACAGAGGTACATGCATACATATACATTATACATGTACGTACATACTTGAACAGACCCAGCAGACACACACAGAAAAATACTTGCTGAATTGTTTGGTTTGGTTTGGTTTACTTTGCTATGCTCTGTTCCTTTTCTTCTTGTGTGCATTTTGCATCGGCTTTCAACTATAGATACATAATACATAAATACACTGTAGGAATATCTATATGTATAGGAATGGTTTGCTTAGATTTGGTTTTGGTTTGGCTGAGTGACTTGGTGAAAAGGGAATGTTCAAGAAGAATCAGAAAACGAAGAAGGAAGTTTCCCCTTGAAAAACTCTTAGTTTGAAAATCGATCAAGAGACATCTTTTTATTCCTTTTTATCTTCCTTTCCTTTCTACCCCTCTTCAAGATTTTCCAATTTTCCCTCCGCTTCCTCCAACAATATTTGAACTTTGTTTGCCTCCTTTTCTTTGTATTTTTCTTTATTTTATGTACATTTATTCATACAGAAATAATATATGCAAAATAAAAGATGCCAGTTCATATACAATTTGCTTACAAATCTGGCATTATACGTAGTATTTATTTAAGCAAAAAGTCAGAGTTAATTCAAATGTTTTGTTATTTAACCATTCAACTTTATTCTTTAAAATATCAGAATATCAACCAACAAATACATAATTTAGTATAGGTTGTTGTCTAAATAATTCTCATGCCTAATTTTGTTTACTTTCAGGATTCATTGAATAAAGTCAAAGGGTTTGTATAATATATATATTTAAGTAGAACACAGTTAACACGCTTTCTAAATTTCAACCGTATAGAAAGTAATAGACTGATGCTTATTTATTATACTAAAAGTAAATAGCTGATTTGGTCATACAGAAGAAGGCTACAGTACAATATATGTATGAAGTTGTAGTGCAAAAGTACAGTGTACTGTGTACATTGTACATAAAGGTTCGAGTCCAAGTCAAAGTTGAAAAGTTGGGACCATGCATGCAGTACGTAATAGAACGTATGTATCAGTAGTACAGAGTCGTCAAGTCACGATCACGATTCCCCGATTACATGTAAAAAACCCACAAATGTCACTCACATGGGAATTCTTCCAGTAATTTGTCCAGAGTAAGTAAGTAAGTAAGTAACTACAATGTATCTGTGTACATATATTGTATGGCTTGCATGCACGGTACATGTGCGCTGTACACATTTACGCTGTGTGCTCTTTCTTTCACTCTAGATTTCTTTCTTTTTTGTCTTTTACATTGTCATTTTGCCTCTGTGTGCTTCGACTTTTTTACCATGCGATGCCATCCATTTGTTCCTCATTGCATCCCAACCGTTGACTTGACTAAAGTTTAACTTGTTGATGATAAACACATCGGCCGTCAGTCCGCCATACTATACACAATACACACACACACAGGCATGCATACAGTTCAACAGCTTAATACAGCATTGTACAGCGTATATATTTATGTATAGTATGTTAGTCAACTCAATCAAGGAAAGTAGCGAAAAAATATAGACTACGTACAATGTACAGCTCAAGCCGAAACTTGCACCACCCACTTCAATATACACAATATATGTAATATGTATCTGTACACTGGATATGTAATATGTATGTACAATGTACATATGCATGTGCGTACACACTACCCACATTCTTCCTTTACATTTCGTGTGTACATACTGTGTAGCTTTCCCAGAGCAGCTTTAGTTTCTCCACGAAAATTCCCCTGCTTTTTATCAAAAAGTTGTTGAACGGGAAACTTGCTTCTCTTCTATTCTCCGAGTAAGAGAATGGATCTGGAATCCCAAAAAGCTTGAGGTTCTTCCATTTTACCCCAAAATTCATCCCCCCGAATTTTATTTCACCTTATTATTTTGTTTATGCTAAAAATTAAACTTTTAAACCTTTAAAAGGAAAATATGAAATGTAATATTGCTGTTTACTTTTAAAGCTATCAGAGTAAAGGAGCTTATATAATATAGGTATAATACAGTATAATATTGAAAAGGTCAAGTAAAAGGGTTTTAAAAGCATTCTTACCTCTGTAAAAAGAATCCAATGAATTATTAGTCACTCTGTATACACTATAAACTGTACACAGATAAATATCTCACTAGGTACTTGACACTTTTCACCGTATGTACACTTATACACTATACATGTGCGTACGTATGTTTGAATGTATGCTTACATAGGTACCTGAAACTCAAAGCTCAAGCTCACACTCTTTATCCACTTTGGAACTCACGTTGTAAATTTACACGGCAATTTAAGCTGTACAAAACACATGCATGTATATACATATAATACACTGATTAATTAGCAATATGTTATGGATTCAACACAAAATTACAATTATTATGATTGCACTGCTCTCTCAATTGTATTTTTGGTATATTTGTTTTGATTTTTTTCCTCAAAAAATGATAAAACTGAGAGACTGAAAACCTGGGAGATGAATAAACGGAAATAAGTGGGCGAGATGCCTTTGCCTTCCTGGTCCAAGTTGAACTGACTGGCTGCCTGATTTTGCCTGCTCTGCCTGGTTGTGCTGCTTGGTTGTCTGCTCGGGCCAAAGGAAGGAAATGGAAAAGTGTGCTAAACGAAAGGAGGAAAGGATTCCGTACATACAAATTGGTAAAACAGAGATATATACCAGATAGATACTGACTACTGACTGTGTGTCATAATATATGTATGTATGTATGCGCCGCGTGCATGATGTGCGCCCTCGCTATACACTATACACATATATATATATGTACATATAAATTATAAATAGGTATACAGAAACATGCATGTATATTTGTTATATAACACATTTGAGTGTAGAAAGCTGGCTGCCTGGTTGCTGCTGATTGTGAGTGCATGTTGGAAAGTGGAAAGAACTAGGGAAAAGGAGGTAAATGCGTAGAGCTTGAGAGCTAGATATACGGAGCTCGACTTGAGTCCGGAGTCACGCTACATCATGGCATACCATGCCATGCCATGCCATACCATATCGTACAAACTATACGAGAGATACACAGTAAACGCATAATATACCACATCAATCCATGTGTGTAACATACATAAATACATATACATTATATGCCTACTGGATCCTCTTTGGTTTTGCTTTCTCCGCTCCCTTCACCCTTGAATGTACATACATATATTTGCACAGTATAGGCACAACGAGAATGAAGAGGAGGACGAGAACAAGACCATTTTCCGAATCTTCCCTTCCCACATACAACATACATACATACATACACATAGCAGAGAATAGAATAGAATAGAATGGCACATCAGCATCAGTTCAGGTCAATTCATTTCAGCTGAGTTGAGTTGAGTTCAGTGGTTGATATTGTATCCGTACTAGTAAAAGAGCTCAAGAGAAGAAGTACGAGTACGAAAATACAAGTAGGGGCACAAAGGAAGTCGTCCTATATACAGACAGACAGACAGCACACTACTTGTGCTTCACATCTCTCTCTCCTTCTCTCTCTCTCTCTTTGGTTTTGGTTTTGGTCGCTCTCGCTCCACGACTCTCCTTTCCCGTTTCCCCGAATCTAGATCCAGCTCGGAGAAAAGAGAGAACAGAGAGAAAGGAGAGGACGATCGTTCTGGAGAATCCAAATGTAGGATGAAAAAAGCAGAGATAGAGCCTACACATTTTTCCTATATAACCCCAATATGACATCAACTCAACTCTTCTATGTTCAATGTTCAGCTCAGCTCAGCTCAACTCATCTCGATGCGATGCAATGTAGTGCAATGCTATATGAAATGAAAAGGAAAGAGTGCGAGATAGAGAGAGAGACGGAGAGAGGAGAGAGAGATTGGATTGAGAGAAAGTGGAGTGAAAGTCAGGGAGCGCCTGCGTGTTGTAGAGTACAGAGTACACACATACATACATGCATACATATAGAGAGGAAATTGGTGTGTACATGTAAACACATGGACTACTATGTATATACTATTGCCCAGTATCAGAAAAATGATGGGAGAGAAAAAACTAACTGGATAGAGACAAATAGATAAAGGAAAAACAACGGAGGAAGTGCATACAATACAATACAATACAATGTACTTATGAAAATATTGTGGATTGTGAATAGTGTACTGAGAATGTGTGTACAATGTACGACGTACAGTGTGTAAAATACATGGTAAAGTTCTATATTTATGTATGTAAGTATGTACAATGTACACCGTACACTACCATACAATTTGAGTACAGAGATAGCCGTTCGTGTGTTGACAATGAGTGTGTGTCAATACATTGTATCTACGTTGTACCTATGTATGTATTTTATGTAGAATGTAAAATGTACAGTAGTGAGCATTAGGTTTTGTTTTCCCTTGCTTTCCCTCGTCTATATGTACATATGTACTTATCTATTCCTTTGTCTCCGCCTTTCCTTTTTCTGTTTCAGGTTTTGTTTTTGTTTTTGCTTCTGTCTCTGCGTCTCTGCTTCTTTGTTCTTCTTATTCCTACTTCCTCCGTTTTTATTTTATTTTGGGACAGGGAAACAGCCGGAGAAAAAGAAAACATGTTGTTCTTGTTGTATTTGTGTTTTTTACGGAGAAATCGTCCCAAATTGAGGAAAAGGATCAAATAAGTACATATGTAATATACGCAGAGTTTGACAGACTGTGCATTGTGTAGGTAGATATTATTCTACACATTGTACAATATCCCACCATAGTACGATATGGGCTAAAATATGTGTATGTATGTACGTAACAGTAGGTAAAAGATAAAATTTATGTTACGATACAATATACATTATAGCACTGAGGACAATTTTCCGAAAGTACTGTAATGTGGCGCCGATTATTATTATCATTCTACTCTTGCTTGTTGTCTGATCATATTGATACACATTGGTATGTAGCTACATGTAAAACAAAAAATATTATAATGTACATACGCTATGAAAAAATGCTGTAGAAAATTCAGTGTGGAGTTTCGATCGTTGTTTTGTACATTTTCCGTTGACTCGTTTGGGCGTGTTCCTGTTTTATCTAAATGTCCAGGTAAAATGTAGTAAAAATAGCGAATGTAAAAGTATCAAACAGGTAAAAGTATGTATATGCATCTATAAAATTTTGTTTTACCCCTGTTCACAATTTAATATGCGAAATATAACATACAAAATAATATACATGTACATAGGTATCTCACTGGTTTGTAGATGACGGCTCCATTAAAGGTGGAGAGAGCTCAACCGTTGTCGAATTGAAAGAGGTTTCAATTTGAGCTTGACCGTCGTTTAGATTGATTGAATGATCAATTATTTTGATTGGTAAATAAATTATATTGTAAAACCCACATTTTATGTCTGCATAACCCCATAATGTACGTACATGGTTCCGATGTCTAATACCTTGAAGCATGTGTATAATGTATAGTCATAAAAACAACGTTCAGTTCTATATTTTTGGTTTTCCTTTCCCTTTTTTGCTGTAGAGAAATAATATCTTGAACGGACTCACATTATTAAAGATAAATACAGTGTAGATAAATAAACGGCATTTTTTCTATATGTTGTACAGGCACAAATGTATATTACGTACGAAATGCGGGTTTTGTGCCATATTATGAGAGCAAGATACCAGGATCGTTTGGCAGTGTATTTAATGGCAAGTTTTATGAATCGTGTCATTGGAACGATCTCAATTTATCTATTTCTAATTACTTTGGCGTTCTATACAATTGTAGGTATTGTAAGTATGCTTACATATGATATTGATATTGTTGTCCTCCATTATCTATTTTCAAAGTTCTTGCTGCAGTTCTGCTTCGACTTTAATTCTACGGTTTGTTATACAGGCAATATTATACTGGTGCGTTGGTAGTTGCACTTTGAAACAAAAGCTAATCGCCTTGTCAATACCAATGTTGCGGCAGTATCCATAACTGGCGGAGAGAAGTAAAAAAGATGGTCAGCAGGGAAACTTTTTGCTCCGGAAGTATTTATGCCCGCATCGTTCTGCATTATAATATGGACATTATTATTTATACTTCGAGCATGTAAATAAATGAATTTTTCTACTTATTTATACACAGCGTTAATAAAAGAGGACAGTATGTGCAATTTTAATGTGTACATATATATAAAGCATTGTTAAGTGTAAGTTGCTCCCTGGACTTGAAATTGAATGGGAGCCGATAAAGATACATTATTTCTTCCTTTGTGTATCTTTTATGTCGGTACAATACATAATATAAAGATGTTGTACATTGTACATACGTGTACAAAATACATGTAATAAATACTGATAGTAAGATGGACAAAAACTTTTTGGAGTCGCGGACGGTTTTCTTTTTATAGAAAAGCATACATATTATTATATATATATATACTCTATTTCTTTATATTTTGTATTTTGGTTCTATCATTATACTGTCTTACTTTGTGCTTTGTGCAAAATAGATATAGGTACAATAAGGCTTTCTTCAATTGAGAAATGTTGGGCGGGGGACTGCACGGAGAGTTGAGAGATGTGAATGAATTGAGTGAAAGAGTGAAAGTTGGCCCTCCCACTGTGTGACTCCCTGATCCTCCAAATCTCCAGCAGCCAAGCCTACATATATGTATATAAAGTATACAGCATTAAGCGGGAGGTTCTCTTCAATATTATACTTTATTTATTATATTGCTTTTAATACACTTTTCATTACTCTTCCTTTCCATCGTCTTACACACATACATATATGTATGTATGTATGGCTCTATGTATTGCTGGTCCATTATATTGCTCGATGAGGACTTATTGGATTTTAGGGTAAAAAGTTCATCATTAATTTATTTCATTCATCACGCGAGAAAGCGGGAGAAAAAGAAATTACGTGGAAAGTAGAAGTAGAAGCAGAAGCAAGAAGGAGAGAAGCCAACCAACTCGACTGAGGCTGCATTGAATTAACTAGAACTGGCAGAAGCGGGAAGTGAGAAACTTGGGAAGCAAAAACATAGTAAATACAGCCCTGGAAAATCCCACTTTTCTTTATTGCATTTCCAATTCACAAACTTTTATCTGTCGTCATGTAATACAGTACATATGTAATATGTATGTTGCAAGCACGTAATACATGATACAGAGCTTTAGCATTGAGTTTCTGAATAGAGTCAGGAGCTCTGATTTATTTCGTTGCTATTTACTTATCGGTATTTAACAAATTTTCAGACGTCTGTATAGCTATACACTTGTTTTTCCTTCTTACATATGTTCTGATTTCCGTAGGAAGGTTTAGTATTTTTGCAAACAGTTTTCAATAGTAATCCAAAAAACTTTGACATGATTTCCAGGTGAGACTTCTTCTCAAGTGTAGATACTTAAGCTAATTTCGTACTCTAGATTTTTTATTGGATTCGACCTGGGAATTTTTTAAAATTTCCAATAAATGAACATTAATTTTTAAAGGACTGATTTTTATGTGAGATATGAGGTGTGCATAGCGATAGAAAAAAAGCACAAGCAGATGTACATACCCAAGTTTTTCACCCTTTTTTACAGACGACTCAATTATTTCTGCTTGTATGCCTGCATAACTATGTGAGAGAGGTTTCTAAAATTACAATTGGGACTCGGGGTACGAATTTCGCACATCGTGATTTAATTCACTAGTTTTTTATTCCATTCAAAAACTTTTGATAAGTGCCAATACAATATAAGATATAAGTTTGTTTCCCGTTTCCCGTTTACGCATCGTATAGAAAGACAGTGAAAAAGTCCAAAGCCGATCGCCCATGTACAACATTTGTGTAAACTTATCTATCCATGGAATACATAAAGAAGAAAAGGACAAGAAAAGTAAAAGTTAAGGTCAGGGGAAAAGTAGATGATACATAGTAAATAGGCATAATAAAAAAGTTTGCATATCCTTGTCCTTATGCATAATATTGCACCTATACATAGATGTAAAAAAGTTTCCTTCCCCGCCGAATCGATCGGAGTGAACTGACCTTTATTTTTACCGAGAATGATGAAAATGAAAAGAGAAAATAAAATACTATGTATACGATGCACATTAAGCATCACTGGAAACAAAAAACAAAGCGAAAAAGAAACCAAAAAAAGCTATCAAACGAAACCAGAGCCAATACCAAAAGCAGAAGTACGAAGAAAGCCAGGAAATTGTACACATGTAATAGAGACTCAACTCTTACTTTTACTTACTTGTTAGCATTTGTTTCCACTATGTATTATGTATGTATGTGTGTGTGTATCCCAAATCTTCTTGGGCTTCAGAACCTTGTTCACTTACATATTCTACTCGAGAAAAAATATCGGCCACTATTTTTTGCCTGGTTCAATCTTAATCTCCGTCCAAGTCTCTGAAAGAAAATTGAAACTGCGGATCGAAGAAAGTACAAAAGACTCTAGGAATATTTATTCAACATAATATATTATGCATACATATTATTCAGTATAGTATAAAAACCAAAGATGTGTAATACATATGCGTATACATACAGATATGAGCACAAATGAAAACACGACAGAAAAAACTACGTATATTCCATGAATATTGTATGGACTCTTCGATGTACTTATTTTACATGTTTTTTTTCTCTTGACACAAAATGGATCAAGCAAAAGAAAGTCTCAGCTCAAGTCCCAAGCCGAGAGAAGGCCGAAGGCCAATCCAATGTTTAACATCCAAAGTCCAGTTGAAGACAAGACACAAAAACACGGATTTGGGATTCTCTCATCTATTTATATTTAATCATTGGATGCCTAGTTGTTCTTGTTTTTGTTTTCCTCTTGCTCCTTTCCGTTGGTGGTCACTTCGTGGTTGTAGAATAGAATGGAGCCGTTGCAGCAAACTCTTCTATAACTAAGTATACAATATGTGTGTATTATCAGTATAAATGCATGAAGTATTTTTCTTTGTGGATGAACAGCTGAGAATAGCAAAAAGTTTCAGACACAAAATCTCAACTTCAACTTGCATATTGTACAATATTGTACGAATAGATAGTTTGAGGCTTGGAATTGAAAATTATACCTACCATGTCATTTATTATGCACAAATTACCATAAGTTTACATGTACACAAATGTGCATTAACCGAGTTTTGTACACTTAAACAGATACCTTTAGACAAGTGATATGTGAAGAAAGGAAAACTTGGCTGCTTTTGCAACGTTTGTTTGTTTTTGGGTGTCTTTTGGGTGACTGAACTAAAGAAAATACATGTAGAATGAACTTGGATCTTCAGTTTATCGAATTTTGTCAAAGCATAGGTGGTCCTATAATTTTGGTTTTTACCAACTTCCCCTCTTCTTCAACCTAAGCTCATGCCCCTCAATTTTTCATGCATAATGTATAATAAGGATGTGTAAATGGCACAGGTTGACCACGAAATACGTTTGAGAATTGAAGGCAAAAACTTGCTCAATGTTCCCCTCAGGATTATGCTTCCCCTGAAGAAAGTTCGACTGAGTGGCGTGTGTGTGAGGTCAATACAAAACTTGAGTATGTGCAGGATTCCTCAGATTTTGACAAAAATTGTAAAAAACTGACTAAAAGTCTTCAAAAATCGTACAAGAAACACAACTAATAGATTTCACTTAATGGCAAAGCTCCTTAATGCAAAAAAATCGGAGAAAATACAAAAGCCATTGCACTTGTATATTTGTGTATACATAGTTATACATACATTATACATGTAGTTGGAAACTGCATCCTTTGATATTTTTATGTCCCGTGGAAATACGTGCTTGTCGTCGATTTTTTTCTTCATTTTTTGGTTTGCATCCTCTCTCTCTCTCTCTCTCTCTCGTCTCGCTCTTTCTCTCTTTCTGTGAGTACACCAGTGTACTTACATCATATGTATCTATGGTGTATATAAACACTTATTTTTTCCTGATGTCGTCTCCTTGTCCCCAAGAAGGAGCGAAAGAAGACCAGGGCAAAGACACCACTTTAGGTAACAAAGTACAGAGTTCTGTATGTACAATGTATAATGTACATATACACTTGTACTTATGTGTGTGTGAGTAAAAGCGACCCCAAAACGAAGCAAAAGAAAAGAAGAGCAGCAAGTTTCTGTTCATTTCCCGACTGCACACTCTATCATTATACACGTACATTTCTCAAGAGAGAAAGTGTGTGTCTCGGAGTCTGGAGTCTGGAGAGAATAAAAAGAAAAAAGATGGCTATTGTACAATGTACAACATAAGCATACATACATATGTACGTACATTGTGTAAGATATATAACAGCATTCTGTATTTTACTTTCTGTTTCATTCAGATCCAGTTCTCAATGTACATCTTCTAGTTCCAGATAAATATATGAGATCGTTCGAGACTTGATAGCTGGGATAGCTGAAAGCTTCACTAAATCTGGTGCAAAACTGGAAAACAAACTCCCATCCTCCACACATACATACATGGTATACATGTTATAGGACTGATACTTTATACAGTTATACGTACAATGTATAGATAGCAGACAACAATCAAGTCTTAAATTTGGGCTGGAGGTTGAAGGTTGGAGGTTGGATCTATGGTCTTAGATTCTGGATCTTGACTGGAAAAAGGAAAAAAAAGTGTATTGTGTGAGAGAAAGATGAATGTGCATTGTATACAGTTACAGTTGGTGCCTGTATATAATGTACAATGTACAACTTTAGACTGTGAATTTCAGGACAAGTCTCATCTTAATTACTCTTCCCTTCCCCGCCGCCTTCTTTTATCCTCCATCTTCTTTGCACCTTTACTTAAACAAATGGTCAAACCCGGTTTCTCACGTCCGGATGATGTGAAATGCTCGCAAGAAATTGAAGATAGCATTAACATCCAAATCGGATCTAAAAACCCTAATTAAACTTTACATGACTGCTTTCCGCTTTTTCAAAAAGGGTTTGGTAATTCTACATGCATTGTTTTGCGTCGCTAGGTAACAATCAAAAGTTTGTTCGTGGTGGCGAAAAGTACTTTTCTCTTTTCTATCATTAGACATTAGACTTC
>JAQIVE010002859.1:0-18503 GCA_034698285.1 Sminthurinus bimaculatus | reverse complement strand
TCCCTTCATTTGTCAATGGAGATATTTCAATCATCAAACAAACTGCCAGTTCAGGACAGGCCAGCAAAAATTTGGAATTGGGTTTTTTGAGACATTTTTTTCAAAAATTTTTTTCTCAGATATAATTCCACCCAAATGACTGAAACTTTTTAGAAACATAATCTACATAAAACAAAGTTGTAGGATATATAAGTGGTTTTTACATAAACACAATTAAACAGCACGAAAAAATAAATTGTACTTGTGACAATAGTAGTTGTCCACCCTCAGTACATGTCTAACTATGTATATGTAGGTAAATAATTGCCAACGAAATATTAACCGGCTTAAATTAAATTCACATAAAACTCGGGTGTAAGATAATTTTCCCATCATGTACCAATGCGCATGAAAGTAACTTATTGGCAGTGACGTCGTTTCCCTCACTTTGTCTGTATTTGTGTAACATTATTTTACAAAAACTAAAAATGTACAATAAAGAACTCATCATTGAAGGTATGATGTGAAAAGTAAACAAATATGCATGTAACTATACTATATATATTGTGTATGCTATATGTGTTTGAAGTGTGTAGACAATGTAAATGTAAATACACAGTCCATCACACATAGTGACGTGAACATGGTCTGGAATGATGGCTTGACTGTTTTAGACATTTTATTCTCGGAGGGCTTGTGCTCTGCTCCATTGACACGCATGTATGTATGCAGCGTGCACTTATAAAGTGCATGTATGTTACTTGGTACTGGAGGTACTTTTCACTTTTCTCAAGCTCCCTTTGACTCGTTTAAAAATCCTTGTGGGAGGTTTGTATACATGGAATTGTGAGTTTGAAAGAATATTATATACACACTGCTTTATGTCTTTCAATACATCCCAAAAAGGATTCATCATTGGTTTTTCGTTCTCTCTCTCTCTCTCCCTCGAAATCTCTGATCACAGCCCGCACATATACTTGTTCAAATATAGGTATATATGAATGTAAATGCTCGCACTTGTAATCTCTGTAAAGTAATGTGGAATAATGGTAAGACTGCTGCTACCAATAATATACATGGCAGTAATAATGATACTTTTTATATGTATAACTTCTGATATAATACTAAATAATGGATACTAAGAATAAAAAAATCTAAAGGAGTCTTGAGCTGAAATGAATACATTTCTACGTCTGTGCATGAACTTATTGGAAGGTTCTCTCTTGTTCCCCTAAAATTCTAAAAGTTCGTCAAAAGACTCTCAAGGGAGTGAGCGAGCAAGAAGAAAGTGGAGAGTTTATTCTTTCTCCTTTGTCCGTGGTACTTTGGTGTACGTATCAGAATCTATAAACTGTATGTATTGTACATACAGTTATTAACAGTAAGAACATATTTATGCATTATGTCTAATGGCTAGCGAACGAGCTTGGCAAGCATCAAAACGACCACCCGACCGAGTCACAACATAAGAAATTTATGTATGATGTGGTATTCAAGTCAACCTCAAAGTCATCTCCAGTCTCAAGGCAGTACAAGGGGATTCCGTCTGCAGCTGAAGAAAGGAAAAAAAACAGTTACTGTATAACCTGGAAGGCAAACATTGTGATATGATATGACTTATAAATATACACCAGGCGTATTAATTTATTCTGGTTTACACGTCCTATGTACTACTGATATAATTATTTAAGTAGATGTATATTACAATATGCTTGCCAGTCCAAATTGGACCGAAAGATACGTAGTAACACCAACTTTTTATCAGAGTAAAGAAATTCTTGTATAAAATCGGAACATAAGATCAGAAGACATATGTATCTTGATGGGTGGAATTTTATCTTGTTTTCAAGTATTATTAATGCCTTGCCAATATAGATCAATTTTTCAACACGAGCACAGTAAATGCTATGAAATACATTTTGCAGTTGTTTCTTCACATTGCCCCTAAAGTCGCTTCTTATTAGAGTATCATGATCGGTATAATCAAGACCATTATACAACTTCTGTTGAACAACGCTGCACACTTGAGACGGTCTCGGAAGTTGTTTAAATGATCGTCCACACTCTTAGATATTTGAAATCTTGTAGACATTTGTATAGTATAATGTATAATATATACATACATACATAGTAAATAGCGTCCAGTGCAAAGTCGGATACATAATCCCATTATTGTACAAGTAAATATCTACATAGTATAGCTGACCATCGTCCCCATCTCCCTTGACTTGGGCAACAAGACTAAGATGAAAAAAACTGACTACATACTGCATTAGCATTGGTGTCCACTAGCAGGGGAAAATACTCACTGATGTATACACAGACACAATATTATGATGTATGTATACTAAAGGAACTTGTTTATAGGGGCAGTCACGACTTTAACATGCGACATGTATACTTTTGACTTTACACGTAAATACGATATGTAGTTTAGTGTAGTATAGTATAGCAAGAGGGAAACATTTAACATGGACTATATTATTTTACAGACATATGTGTGTAACTTGTTGTACTTGTTCTCATGCTTCGACGTCACCCTCTCTCAGAATTATGCTTATGAATGTTTAGCTCTCTTTTTTCACTTACTCCCAAGTATACAGACCGCTGTTAACTCTGAACCATCGTCTTATACGATTGTAGTCCTGACTCTTGACTTTAATCATGGACGCGATGTTTGTAGACACATAAACACAGTCCATAATTGTGCATATACATGTGTATTTTCATAATATGTACTTATGTATCCACAAGTTTTCAGTTTTCATTCTCCCTCGTCTTGTTTTGAATGAGCAGGGAAGAGATGAGTGTCGAAGATCGGCCGCCGAGTTCAACTAAAGCTAAGCTAAGTTTTACTGAGGTACTATATCACAAAACACAAAAAGGCGGCCAACTTACCATCTATATCACATCACCATTCATATGCCATGACGATTAAACGATTCCAAAAGATGTGGTCGACTTCTAGGAAAAGAATACCTCTTGGACGAATAATAGTTATTACTCATCACCTAGGAACTTTATTTAGTTCCTCCTTTTTTACAACAACAATAAAATAACATCCAGGCTCGCCAAGATCCGTACAGTAAGTGTATTACAAACTACGACCAACATAATCGACACACCGCTAACAAGGAACAACCACGTATGTAACCACATAAAATCTTTGCATATTTGGCGATTTACATACAATCAATTACCTTCACACTTCACACCCATTCCTCAATACAATACAATATAACACAATACAACGTAACCGAGTACAATACAAACTACAAGTATTTAACAACCAGTACAACTGCAAATACAGAGTGTAAAATAGAGTTGTACAACTTCATTCTTTTTTTTGATTACTCATCGGTCTCACCAAATCACCACCAAATGTGTGAGTACGCACACTTATCGTTAGTCTTATTAGTACATGTGAACTTATGTGTTTACACTTGTAGATTGTAAAACAAGTACAACTGTGCAAATTGCTAGTCAGTAACATAAAATAAAATAAAACTTCTTCATTCTTTGCTTGTCTCCATTCTTCATCTGCCTCTCGTAAATACTTCCACTCTGTCGATTTTGAATCACGTCGATCCAATCAAATTAAAGGCTGTCTAAATAAATACAAAAACATAAATAGTCAAATACATTATCGAAAGATATTTTGTCTACTCCAACTAAAAGTTAAAACTATTATGCTCATAAATAAAAAAGGAATCTCGACCGCGATGACTATGATTATGCTTGTCTCAATTTGTTATCGATTTTGGAGAGGGAAGTTACTTCATTCCATACCAGGCCATATATAGATACCAAACACACTAATAATTTAGTTATGTCCCATAATTTATTCATATTCTGTAAAAATAACAATGTAGCGATTCCAAAGCTGAGGGTGCGGAAAATAACTGGAATATGGAATGAATTTGTAGTTTTTAAGTCTGATGCGTCACCACACAAGTAAACAAATCTTTGATTTGAAGAATTATAGAAAAAAAGGCAATCCCAAATAAAAAGATGATGATTAGGTATACACATGAGATGAGCAATGAGCTATACATATGCATATCCTCCTTCCAAATCTTAACCTTCCATAGTCCATAAAGTGAAATCAACTTTAACTTTTCATTCATCCTCACCGTTGTCGTCGTCATCATCATCGTCATCGTCATCACAATCTTCCACACAGTATCTATAGGGCAAAGTGAGTTCATTCATTTTCATTCCTATTCTCACTGAGGTTGTGTGTATGCATGTGTTGAGTGTACAATATTATTGTATAGACACAGCTTTTCTTCAAGGGAATACGATATACGATATAAGGCAGTACAGCCATCACCTCTTAGCGTTTGTACAGTGGAACGCAGAGTACAAGGAGCATAGCTCATACAATGGTAAAAAGCCAAAGTGTGTGGTGTGTATAGTTTACATTACATATACTATAATAGTTACTACACGATGGAGTATCCTGCTTGTTTGTGTATCAATTCCTGTTTAGTGGTTCAGTCACATGTGTGCTTCTGAGCTAGACGGATCTCAACTTACCTCTCGGCTCAGAAAAATCTTGGAGAAAAAGTGTATGTAGACACAATAAGATTTGCTTTGTGTTTGTGTCATTACAAATATCATACACATTTATTTTGTTTGGTGTTGTTTACCATTTATTGTACTTTCTGGAAACACGGATACTTGTTCTAAAGGATCATCGTTCAGAAATTTCCAGGCCAAAACATGTTTTTCCACAATAGTGCTGTAGTGCGATAAGTCAACTATAAAATAATACACAAAAGTGTCGTTGGAAGAACAATATTTATATGTGTAGCATTGAGGTTATGCATAGTGCGCGTTTATACGTGAAAAGATAACGTATATACTACATACCTATGTAATTGAAGAAGGATTTGTGTTTAAGTATAGCTACGATCTACAACGACTACGATTGAAAATGATAACTGAGAAGTAACCTCGATTCCAGTGAAAAATGGAAAATGGATCAACCGTCATATACGTAATAAAATATCTGTATAGGTGAAAATAAAATGCTGGTACAGCTGGATGAATATTCCGAAACATAAACAGTATCGAATCAAAACATAAATACATGTAATATGTATTTATAGTTAGTTTAAATGCAGTGAATGAGAGTGATTGCGATTGTGCGATGAAATTCAAAGAATTATTTTACAACTCGCCTCTGTAAACACACAAGTACATACACAGTTTGGAAAGATACCTTTGTGTAACACATGTAAGTAAACAATATTATATTATTATTCTAATAAATATTTCCCCTTATCACCTTTCATATTAAATACGTTTTATCCTATTAAATATGCATCGAGTTCAATAAAAATAGAAAATATAGATCGCTCAGCTCCATATCAAAACCAAACGTGGGGACAGCGTCAATGGATAACATGGATAGGCATTTACATGGTTTAAAATAAAATTGAAAGCTCCACATTATGTATTTAGGAGTCTACATTCTACATAAATATCTTACATAATAAAAACCTCATCATCCCAAAAGATAGATACTGGTGTAAAGTTCTTATCGTCATATTATTATATGTATGTATACATACGCATCATAATCGGCGTAATCAACTTCAAATTATTAATACTCACGTGCACGCGGGTTTTTTGCCAACGTCAACAAATATCAGGCAAATAACAACACACATCATACATGTAATATAATATGTACAATATGAAGTAATGAAGTATGTTATGACTTCAGTACACTGTTTATTGCGTATAGCGTAGGGTATATATATACTTATGCTATGTGATATTTATATGTATGTACATGTTGACGGTGGAGCAGCTTCAATGTGCATGCATAATTTATCAACAAATTTATTTGAAACTTATAATGTATGTACAGTAGAGTATTATCACACAGTCTCAGTAGCATCTTGTTAATTGTTTAGTTTTATTTGATTTGATTTGGATTTGACTGAAGCCAACCCCCTTTTTATTTCCATTCCAACTCATCCACCCTCAGTTTGAACTTTGAAGTTTTGGTATTAGTGAACTATGTACATATAACCTATAGCAGGTAATATTATTACCTTATTTCTGTATCCATATGTACATTTTTTCAGTTTTTACACTGTCAGAAGCTTCATCTTATATGTGTATAAAAAACAGCAAAGTAAAAAGTTAAAGTTTTGCTGTTTCTCACTGTTATAACTTGTGTTGTCGCCAAGCTCTGAGAGTTTTCATTTGTTTTATTTGTGGAGTGTATAATATGAGTGTTTGTTGGCTTGCTGCTTGAATTTAATTTAAGCTAAAGTTGTAATTATTTAATACACATGATACACATAGGTAGTAATTCGTACTGATTTAGCATAAATGAGTTGACTCTCTCCAGTACGTGATGAACTTGTGTTGTGGGTGATTAATTAATTTACATAGGATATTGCGATAAAGTTTAAACCTGCTAGCCTAAATCCTCCACCATGTGGCGGGGCACAGTTCTGTATTACATATGAGTGTATGTGTAATGTATAATGTATACAGTGTACAAACATGCAATATTTTTGGTGTTAAAAATAATGCCACCGTTTCTCTGGAGCTTTATGAGCTTACACATTTACACATTTCAAATCTTCCGCCGTTCCTCTAAAATCGTTCGATTTAGTCATTCAAAGTCACTTAACTAAAGGTGCATATTAATTGGATGTGTAACCGACGTGTTCTGAAGTGTGACCTGAAAGGTCGATCGACCACGGTCATAAAGGGACGACAACACTCATTTCTTGAAGCTATTTGTGAACGCATTTTTGAACTCTGACCTATGAAAGCTTTGACGGACACACACACGCTCACCGACAGTTATCGTTTTATATAACGATTACAATTTTACAGCAAACTGCAATTACGATAAAATTTTCCAAGCTCCTTGTTTACGATTGGAGGCAAGAGAATAAAGAATGAAATCGAGGTTCCCGAACGTTAAAATGTGTACAGTGTACAGCATATAGCTAGTAAAAAAGTTAATGCAATATGTACCAGGAATGGTAGTGACTATACCATACCAGGCCATACAATATACAACTTCCAGCATTCCATTTCAGACGTATCAGTAGTTTCGTTCCATTATCTTTTATTTTCAATTATCTATCGGTATCCACCATTTTAAACAAGCAAGTTCTAACGTAACGATAAGTCGTGAATAGTTACGTGAGTGTGTAAAACGGAACGGAAAAGCTAAAGTTATAGACGTTTATTCAATAACTATACATTAAAATATCCATTTTGTTGCCTTGCTGGGTGTTAGTGTACATTGTATAGTGTATTATATACAAATAGATATTATGTATAAATACATAGATAGATGTTATGTGGACGGTTATAAAATAAAAAAATAGTAACTGTTGTGTTGAAGTTTTGAGTTGCTGCAGGATTTTGAATTGTAAGCTTTGAGCGTAGACTCTCACTATTTGTTCAACTTATCATCATCAGTTCCTCTATATCTATCTATAAACTATATACATAAGATATACGTAGTACTTATTACTGTGAATTAACTGGAAGGAATTTCCAAGCGGATCATCATAAACATAGATCATACAGCATATGACGACGGACCCTAAAAAGTAAGATTAGTAAGTATTTTTTTGTTGTCGAGACCATTATTGTTATTATTATGAGTATTTTTACACTTCATTGTATACGCTCTATGTCCATGTTTCTGTACATAGTACTCTATAGGAAAATACAACATATGTATCAAATTTATTATGTATTATGACTATGTATGATGTTATGAGTCCACCAGTCGTTAGTTTGGTATAATATACAACACATTTGTTTCTTGCCTCCACCGGTTATGCGTTATGCAGTGACAGTGTACAGTTTTCATTATGTTTTATTTGTTATTTCAATGTATTAGCTAACCACAGTTTGTATTATGTTTGATGTATGTAGCATGTATGTACACGATACGTATAAAAATACATGTGCATGGCATACCCATAAACATAACAATAATGTGACTCATATTCTAAATCTGAAAACGAACATGATTAGGATTTGTCAGTAGAATGTGACGCCGAGTGGGTGACTGTATGTATTAGTAGGTAGATGTGGAAGCGCTTTATTTTTTCTCGATGGCCAAGATTGACTCTTGTCAGTTTTGTCAGGATCTTCAAGTTGTAAATACAACATGTGTATTGATGTATTAAGTATATAGTTATAGTGATACTAACTAATAATAATAAATGAAGACAAAAAACTGATGTTAGCGATGTTTCTCAGACAGAGTCTCAAATATTGTTAGTACTGTTGTGTCATTTTTTGACCCGTGTGGAATCGAGAAGGAAGAAAGAAGAGTGGAGAGTAAAAAGGAGAGGAAGAAGGGAGGATGGAGAAAATTTTGCTGTCGTCAATTCAAACTTTATTTCATGACGTGCCATGCATTTTCATCGTTTTTATGGCGCATAAAATGAGGAGGCTATAGATTATGATGCAGGTTGTGCAAAGAGAACAATTAGTGTAGTTGTAATAGCTTGGCGACACCTCTTCTTTCTCTCCTTATTGCTCCATTCTTGATTCTTGATACATATTTCACATTCACATTTTCCCGTTCTTCATTACATCTATGTATGTATCTTAGAGACTGGAGCTAGCCTGTTCCCTAATTTACTACATCGCTCGTATACATTCGTTTCATAGGTTTAGGCAGTTTTAGTTTATTTAGTTTGCTCCGAGTTTTGTACAACGTAGATAATAGACACTGTACACTTTACATTGTATATTTTAGTATGTATATCTACTATAGAATACACATATAATGCTACGGTAGATATTCTGTATAGAATGGACAGGTATTGAATAATTCATTGAGGAATCAGCTCAACTCTGGCAGATCACACATTCGATAGTCACTGGTTACTGGTTGAGTATTCATGAGAGCCCTAATTATTTTTGACCTCATGCATTCCATGTTCTGGCTCTAGTTGCTCTTGGTCTTTTAGATCTTAGCTCGTACTTTGTACTCTTTTTTTCTTCTATGATACATCTGTATGCAAGTATAATATGCCCAGGTATACTCTATTTGTTATGCAGTCACACATGCAGATTTCCAGAATGAGTTTTTGTTCCCTAGCTAAACGAACAATGTTTTTTAAGAACATTTTTTCTAGCTTTTTGAAGTTTGTGTTTTACAATATTTACTTTGTTAATTCCACGGATTTTCTAAACATTAGTATACAGCTTTCTGATAATCATTTTTAACCAGTTTACATAAATCACTTAAAATTTAAAAGTCTTTGACAGACTTTGGTAAATTTGATTGAATCAATGTTACGAGCTAAGAGAGTTTAGAGACGGCCTTTTGTTTTTATCAGTAGTTTATGCAGTGGAAGAAACGAACAAAAAACGCATTCTTTATTCTTTCTTTGTTATTGTTATTTAAATTGCATTTTTCATCTTTTCTCTCTCACCATCCTCGATTGCTTGTGTAATGTATGTAATGTGTAACATGTGCTTATTTTGAGAGTTGAAAGAGAGTAGCGCTGGAATATTTATATTTGCTTCATTGAAGTTGGAAGCTTTGATAAGTATTTGTTATTTTACTTACGTATTACTTATGGTGGAAGTTATAAATGTATGACAAAAGCAAAAGCTTGTATTTTACTCATATACATATAGTTTTAGCTCTGATGCTAATGCTAGTCGACTCAAGTGCAAAATAAAGTAGCTGAAGAATTTCCATTACGAAACAATGGAGTATGAGCGAGAGAAATATGGGTGCAATATAATTCAGGCAACTATATGAGCTTATGTATGCATTTAGTTACTATAAGTGATAAGTTTAATAGACTATAGTTACATGTAACATAAACAAATAAATAAATGAGTGGAGGAGTGAACTATACAAATGGCAACTGACATAAGCAAATGGCAACAACAACAGAATGCAAGCGAGCTAACTATTTATCTATACATAGATAAATACATCCCATATCCTTTACATATGTATAAATGTATATGTATATGCAAAATGTGCAACTATCCCATTTTGTCACTTTTGCATTTTCGCTCATTCTGAGTTCTATATTTGTACAATATGCAGTATATGTTAAGTGTACATTATTCTGCTTCATTCTTCAATCCACATTATCATAATAAATGAACAAGCTTGCAACTTGCAAAACGAGGCATATATATAGTTGTCACTATCATCAGTTGTACATCTAGAAGAAGAAGAAGAAAAGATGGGGAGAGAAGATGAGCGGAACGCTAAAACGTTCACGTAGAAAATCCATCTATTTTATTGTTGACCATAATATTTCTGTAGAATGTACTAGATAATACATTATCGAGATACCTGACAAAACATGCAAGTTTATTGCACATCTCTAGCACCTATCTACTACATAATGTGTACATGCACACACAAATATCAATTTATTGCAGGCTGGCAGACAGACTAACCTACTGGCTAAAGAGCTACCTACGCTGTGCAATGAGCAGATGAACACTCTACATGATATATTATATTAGGTGTAGGATATGGAATAAAAAATTCCATCTCCATCAGTATTCAGCTCTGTGAACAATTAAAGCTTAAATGGTATGTAACAAACAAACACTCAGGAATTGAGCAAAATTTTTCATTCGCATGTGTTTGGTACATTCATTTTGGAGTGAATTTTATATTCTCTCTTCTCTCTAGATATTATGTATATATATACATATCTATGTTTTGCTTCTTGTTCTTGTTGTTGGCTCATTGTGAATCTGAATCTGGATTCTAAACAACGACGTGCAATCAGTGTTATCCTACCCTATATGTGTGTAAGCTGTATGGGAAAATTAACACACATTCTTCTTTGTTTATTCAACAATAAATTCTTTATAAGCAAAAATTCTTGGCAAAGCCATCAGCAAAGGCAAAACTTGAATTGCAGGAAGGCAACGCCAGCTGATATTCATTTTCATCTTATTCCATCCCTCTCTCTCTCTCTCTCTCTACTTTTCCAAGACTTTTTTAGCCGTCGTTGTATCTAGTTGTCGTTTGTCGTACCATACGATATACGATATATATCCGCATACTTATTTTTTATCAGCAGTACTTGTATGTACTTGACTTTTAATGAAAATTCAAACGAAATGGCAAACTTGTAATATGGTGTGTGTGGAGTATGGAGAGAGAGAGAGAAAATACGATGAATGAAGAAAATAAGATGCAATGCTGTAAAATGTGAAGTCAGTGCCAAATACACGGGACAATTGTGCTTGGTAAAATAGCAAATTCTAGCGAGGAAAGAAATCGGTTCTATCTCGGATCTACAATCTACAATGAAAGCATTGTTTACACTTTTCAACGTGCCATTAAATATGACCATTTATATTTTCCACTCGTACTCACACATATTTAAATGCATATATACACATTTTTTGTGTAAAGATTAAAGATGCGATCGACCGTCAAGATTTTCTTTCGATACTGTAGGCGAGTTGCGCAACTATAAACTGTACAATACTTACATTTAAATTCAAATTCCACTTCAACTTGAGCGTCTAGCTTTCATCGTGTTTGTATCACTATCAATGTACACATAATTTATGTACACTGTACACGTATATGCTTTATTTTTTCGTAAAATAAGAATGGCATGCGGCGAGGTAAAAGTCTTGGGAAAGAAAATGTTTAGCAGTATCCACTCTCCATTATAGATAAGTTTCACTTTCTCAGTTTCTGTTTGAGTTTTCTATCCAGCCGTTTTCCAAAATCCAAAATAAAAGCGTTTAAATATTTATTTGACCGTGGAACGTGTGGACAAGTCCATTATGGTTGCCATTAAAGACTACGAATTGGAAGTGGTAATTATTATTATTTTAACCTTAGGAAAAACCTGAAAAAAAGACTGGGGAGTCCGCAGTCCACACACAGCGACAAACAACTAGACAATACACTAATATTTTATTCTGTCTGCAGTATGCACAGTGTTTATGTGTGAATGTACCTTAGAAATTCTAGTTCCGTGGATACTGGATAGTGTATGCAGGTAACGTGCTGGTCTTTTACTTGAAATCTATGAAAAAATAACTGAAAGTGTAGAGTGTGGAAAACAACTCGAAGCAAAACTAAAAGTCAAAGGGAAAACATCAATAGGAAAGAATAAGAATACGAGTACGAATAAAGAAGCCGGGCGAGTGGCCTCATGAACATGAACCAAGTTTTGTCTGTTCTCTTCTCTATAAACTCTGTAAAACTAATCTTGTACTCTTAATGCGTATTCGTACTCTCTCAAGTTCAGCTTTCGAGACAATGATCATCTCTTCATGATCATCGTCATCGTCAAGATGGGTCTTTGGGCTTTGAAAGTCAACTCGAGAAAAAATGAGGGAGATGGAACGTGAACTTGAGGATCTATAAAGATGAAAAATGGGTATAGTTTAGTGTACGTGTGTTGTAAATTACGGTTTACCTGATATGTATGTATGTATGTATGTAGGAACGTAGTTCGTATACAAAATGTATAAGCTGAGGGTATTTCTGTGGTGTTCAGAGGCTTCTTCCCCTCTTTTGACGTGTACCTTGTTTTTTATTAAGTGGACACGGGATATTATTTGGTATTTGGTATATATCGGTATTTTTTTATTTTTTTGACCAAGTCTCTTGTCCAAGTCTTTGTCCCACGTGAAGAGATGAATTGTTGGGCTGTGTGAACAATAAATTGCTCTCTACAATCCATCACTATCGGCTCTCCATATCAGCAATCAGCATTGTCCTCAGAGACTCTGCCTGTATGTTTCTTTCCTTTCTTTCTATTTCTCTCTCTCTTTTCTCGTTCACTCGCTTTGACTTACATGATGGTAGGACAAAAAGACGTATTATGGAGTAGAAGGTATATCTACAAATAAATTACCATTACAATGAGCATCCTTAGATCGACATCAAAATCGAAATCGACATCGACATCTTGCTCATCTCTCAAATCTAAATTTCAAACCAAATTGCTAGGCTCTATCTCTCTATACGTAGCATACTCCTTTTTTCTTTTCATTTTTCACGCTATATAAACGTCTCTTATAGCTAACAGTATACATACTCTATTATACCTAATTTTTCTTGATTTTTTATTCTTTCAAATTTAAAACAATTCAACATTGAAAAAACACAGTGAAAGGAAAAAAATAGACAGTGTGAATGGAAGAGACAAAATGTTATTTGGTATGCTTGATACAGAGTGAAATTGGGTAAAAAATGAAATAGAATTAAATAAAAGAGGTTTCGAAGTAAAGCGCCCGGTTGAAAATAAATGTTTGCTGTTTTTTAAGGATCTAAATTGGAGGAAAGCCGCAAGTCGTATCCAATATAAACATACTATAACTCGGTGTATAAATTTTACGAGAATGTTTCCTCACTTCCTTTTTCCTTCACCCATGGCAACTCGCAACTGAGACATTAATGGCAGTAAGAATTTTTTTATATCGGTCCTTACATCTTTTATGCCTCAATTATATATCCAGGTTATTGCGCGTGGTTCGTTTGATGCACGTTAATACTTACATTATAGTGCCACAAAATAATGATACGATCTGTAAACTGGTGTCGTGCTCGTGCATCCCAGTTTCGCAGTATAATATCCAGCCTATATATTTCAAAAATATTTTCCACAAGGAATATGGACGTTCATCAACAGTTAGAAATTTTTTTACGGACTTAATATATCGTAAAAATAAATGTTCAAAAATTTGAGCGACGAGAAAAATGACACATGTACAATGACAAAGCAAAAATCGCAAAGGAAGAACAGTTTCGTTTGAAAACAAACAAGCCCCAATACGTCTGAGTCATTTTCCCATTTTAATATTGTACACGACTGATACGTTTTTTGGGTGCAGTAAATAGGACAAACTTCTTAATGGGGTCCTAAGAAGAAGGGCTCATTTATATTACAGTCGGACAAAGGGCCAAAAAATAAGACAAGTTTGATGATATGAATTCGAACATGCGACAACTACAGAGTATGTCATATTATGTACAAAGAAAGAAAACTTTTACCCTGAAAGTTACTTTGCTTTAACCTGAAGGTATCTACTATAGGCGCAGTACCTGAAATGTGTATGAGGCATAATTTTTTTCTAATTGTACACTTATACAGATAAGGCGTTAAAAACCACAGGGAAAGAACAAACTCTATCAGGACACATACATAGATAATGTAAAGACTAGAATATGTAGGGAGATGATTTGACAGTTTTCTGTGTTAATTTTTTGATTGTCATTCTAATGGATTTTCAATAGAGCAATTATTATTATCAAACTATCTATCTATTTGATACTTTACTTTTGTACTTCAATTCTACTACCAATTTATCAAGTTATTTAGGCTTGTTTAAGGAACATTGAGATTATGTGGCTGTATGAGTACGCATATGTTTGAGGCGTGGACATGGAGGATGGATAAAGATGACGAAATTGACACTTAATTTTACCTTACTCAGATGCTTTATTTGATTCGACATTCGGTTCTGCTTTCGCTGTAGTACATATAATGTTACAGTATAATGAAATTCTCAGTACATAAAGGTGTAGTATACATAAATACATTATAATTTATAAATAATAATAAATACATTAATGCAAAGTCTTTGGTTTCTGTTCAGATTATTACAAAACTTACAAATTGCATGTGTACATCAAGTTAGATTCATACCGACGCAATTAGCTCATCAAGTCAAAATTTTTCCCGTCCCTCACGGATTTTCATCCCACATGAACAGCCTGGGCTTTGAAGTATAAATGGCAAATTTAGCTATGAACCAGAACCAGAGCCAGAATCAAAGTGAAAAATTGAATCTGGTAAATTATGATATCATCTTCTGCTAGAACTGGTAATTGGTAGAGTGAGTGTTGTCTAGCTATATATACACAACACACAAATTCTGTGATTTGGAGTCGAGGCGTTGTTTGTGTGGTTGCCAAGAACAAGAACGAATATGAATAGATACGAATTGCCATTGCCAAGCGAGAGCAATATTTTATGATATTTTATACTTGGGAACGTCACACCACTGATACGAAACAAACTGAATAAAACTCCAGACCTGAGTGTTCATGTTTCATTTTTCCTGTCACTTTCAGCTCTACTCTGGTTCTAAGAGAGAGAGTCTAATGGTGAAAATTTATTTATTAGTAAATCTTGTTAAAAGTAAAAGCATTGGTTTATAAATTGAATGCTGAATGGATGGGAAAATTCTGTGAGTTCCTAATCCAATTCTATCTCCTGCATTACTCGTCATTTATCTGTCGGAAGAAAAATAGGAAAAGCAAAGAAAAATATTTTCGAAACGATCACCAACCATAGGTAGTATAGGTGGATGCACAACAATTTTTAATACACTGCACTAATGTACTGGTAAATGGTGAATAATTGTGCGAGAGCATGAGTTTGAAAATGATTGATAGCACCTGCTGTATTTCACATGGTAGGAAGATGTTGTGGTGAAAAAGAGCAAAGTACAAAAAATCTGTATTTCCATGCAAAATAAACAATAAAGTGCACTTGCACGATTGTGCGGTTAGAAATATGATACGCAGACGTGTTGATTATTGATAATACTATTGTATGAATCAGTAATCCGGCTTTCATTGGAAACTGTAAATTTTGACGAAACAATTGCTAACTAGCCTAGCTATGATATGCTCCAACTTATATATTTTTTGTTCACTCTTTTTCATTTGCTGATTTCTTGTTTGTTTTTCAGTTGAGCAGCCTCAACCATGGACCAAGAAGAATATTGAGGCCTTCAAAGTGCAAATTTTCAATGTTGTGCCATAGATTATAAATTCTAGCTTGTGAATTTTTTGCAAACCAAATTATAGTGTGAAAGTTCAGTTAACTAAATACAAGTAAGGTACACATCAAGTGAACAATGGAGAGAGGAGTTTTAGTCCGAGCTCTATACACGAATAAGCCCGAAGCCAAGAACGAGCTATTTTTTCGAAAGGGCGATATACTTACAGTTATTGAAGTGAATCATGAAAATCAAGAAGGATGGTGGTTATGCTCCCTCAGAGGCCAAAGGGTAAGTGTCCATTGTAAACGTTTTTAGTACAAACTATATTATATGATTAGACATTCTCAAAATAATAGGAAGGTTTGGCATTTAGTACGGACTTTTTCTCACCAATTTTAATAAAAATGAATCATGTTCTTGATTCAATAATGAAATTTGATACAACATATTTAAGCAAAAAATGGTGTTGTTTAATGACAGACTCCTAACAAATCAATCCAACGCTTATACTCTGTGGTAAATGCAGGATCTTCCCAATATACTTGTAATTTATTGCCGTTTTGTAAACATATCACTATCGTCATAATTACAAGTGATGTGCTTGTTACTTGTATTTACACAATAAACAGGGCATATACATAATAGTATGCTATCAAATTATCGTCAACGACCAAAGCCATCATCGTTATCTAAAGCTAATGCTATTATTTCAATTTCCCAAGGGGAATGATGTGTATTTACTAGTACGTGTTATAACAAGTGTTATACCAGCCACTATAAAGACAGCTCGTATTATTTTATATTTTATTTATTTTCTTCAAGTCCTAATATCAGACACTCAACATAATACATTTGCATGAAAACAATAGATATCATAGTACTTTTGAACCTTGTTCACACTCACAACGATTTTCACTCAAGTGTACAGTGCACAGGTCACGGTCAAGCTCACGGACATGTTCAATGATCAAAATTCAATACTGTAAAAGCACCCGAGTTGGAAAGGCTGCTCCTGATTTGGAAAGGTTGTTTGAGGTATTTAGGAACGTTTTTTTACATTTCGAAAAAAACGTTCCTAAATACCTCAAAAAACTTTCAAACTCGGGAACATTTCGGGTATAAGCTGAAAGCTGAAATCAAAGCGCTCTTTAATTCTCTCAAGAGGTCGGTAAAAACTTTGAGTCTGGAATAAGAACTTTATTTTTTGAAACCTTCCAGCACTCGTTCTTTTTACAAAAAAAAAACATCATTGCGGTCTTAGCGCCTTAGCCTTAGGAACTTTGGACAAACGTGTATTTTAAAATACTTCTTTCATAAAAAGAGAGTTTGACATTGACATTGAGAATTTAAAGCTAGCAATAAACAATAAACTTAACACACACAGTAAAAGTCCATAGATGCACTTATTTGTAAAAAGAAAATCGGCAAATAAGCATGGAACATTCATTGACGAGATGAAACAAAGAATCTATCCAACTTCCCCCTTTTTTCCTTTTCAATTTTCAAAGGAACCGATACAGAGAATACAAGCACCAGTCATCGTCAGGCTGCAGACTACACTAAATAGCCATAAAAGCCGTTTAAAAACTGCAGGCGAGTATATTGCATGTGTGCAATATACATTTATCCCGGTTTCCGGTAGACTAAGCTTCACTGCACTATATGTCAATGTGTGTGTGTATGCGTAATACTACTACGTACCTTTTGTGTATACAAGGGATTAGTGTGATCGTTTTACCATTTAACACTGAGCACTGAGCACACTACAGTTCAAGTTCACATTATATCATAAAAGATACATACATACAGTAGAGAGTCTCACAGGATCAGAGGAGAGAGAGTGAAACAATAAAGTCAAGTTAAATTCAAGTCACTAACGAAACCATAACAGGGAGTTTGACTTTGACTTTGGCTCTGGATTTGGCTTTAGCGTGTGCGAGTAAATAAACGAAGAAAAATCCACACAAATCCACGCAGCCACACGTTCACATTTAGACAGCCACAGCTATGTATACCTAACTTATGTATGTATATTATGAAAGCAAGCTTTTGTACATGGCAAAGTGAAAATAGAGAAAGTATCATGCGTTAAACAAGCTTCAATAGCATGCATTATGTACATACATACCATGTAATTTTACACTATAGTTAGTTAATGTAATTGTATTTGAATATCATACACATGTAGAAGCAGAACTTTGTTTGTAATACTTACATACTACATACATATTGGGAGGATGAAACGAGAGGAAACGTAATAAACAGGATTAAATTAAATTGTCTTGTCTTGTAGATGCTTCGTAAGGAGGCGAATGAGGAGGAGATGAATCCTCAGTAAATGAATTGACTACATTGCACTCTCTGTATATTTTTTCCTTTTCTGTATATAAGTATGTATCTGGAGCTGTGGTTGTGCCTCTTGTTTATCCAGTGAGGGAAAAGCTGAAAATTCTTTACTCTCCATCTCTATATATACCGTATAAAATACACATTATATTACACACACATAAAAGTTCAAAGTAGAGGAGGCAAAGATCTCAAAGAAAACGAAGGAAATAGTGGTATGTATAGATACACAGAGTCACTGCCTTCCTTGTCCTACTGCATTCTGCATCGGAGGCATCGACCAAAAGTCTACAGATAGACACAACATAAATAAACAATAGACATTAGACCAGATAGAGAAGAGAAATACGTGGAGAGAGAGAGAGAGAGAGAGAGAGAGAGAGAGAGAGCGAGAGAATCACCCAAGATCCAAGTCCAAG
>JAQIVE010002858.1:0-18504 GCA_034698285.1 Sminthurinus bimaculatus | reverse complement strand
TTTAAATGGAGCAGAATTTAGTCTTACGAGGATTTATCAAATAGTTATCCAGGCATATTATTATGTCATTTACGGTAGAGCATAGAAAACAAAGAAAGGACGCCTGCAGAAAAAATGTGCATTTCCGTTGTAGGAAATGTTCAAGTAGTTATAATATGTACTCAGCTTGCTTGTTCGTTCTTCTTCTTCTTCTTCTACTCATTCTTCTCATGACAGTACCGCAAAACAAAAATAATATTATAATAATATTATACAAATACAAAAAACAAACAAATACACGGATATAAATAGTAAATAATAAACACACACTCCAACTCACTACATAATAAGTGTGTGATATTTTGTCATTTGATTTGATTCTTTTGCATAACATAATGCAATTCGTATATAAACTGCCGAATATCTCAAAATAAACAAATATGTAAAATTTTATGAGACTTGAAACAATAAAAAATCAGATGCAGTATTTGACTAATATTTTAGTTCATAGTGTTATAGTATTTAAATGATACAACATAATTGTATGTAAGATGCTCGTGACTCCTGAATGACTGAGTATACTGTGCGCACTTCCCTTTCCGCATAAAAAACTACAAGTAATAAAAGCCAATTTCTAATTCGTAAATCATTTTAAATTTTTCGTCGTCTTTGGTTCTTCCTGTAGACTATATCATTTATAGGTTATAGGACCTGACTAAAATGAAGAAGCTGCTTTCTTACACTCATAAAAAAACAAAACATTTTAAACTCAGCTAACATTCATTTATAGTTCGTCACTCAGGCGGTAAGACACACAACACAAAGTGGCAGAGTAATGAGAGACAAAAAAGTGTAAATATTGTATAAAAAGTTAACGCCATCCCGAGGGGTAAAAGTCAGCTTCAGTTGCAAACTTCCCTCGGCCAATTGGAGCCACTCAAGTCGTAATGAAAGCGTGGTGACAGCTCAACACTCAACAACTTTTCTGAGGAGTAAAGTGCCCATAAGGGCAACATGACAACAATGAAACAAGAGTGTAACTAGAATGGGAATGAAGAGAGAGAGAGAGAGACAGAGAGAGAGAAACGTAAAGTGATTTCACTAGTACATATATGCAGCATAATATCCCGAGGATTTGGTAGCAAAGGAGAGAAGCAATACAGGCATTTAAACGGATGAAAGACGGTGGAAAATAACGTGGAACAAGCAACAAACAAACCCAAGTGAGATCTAAAGAGAAAGATAGAGATACAGAGCGAGAGTCTGATTTACATTAACACAAGCTGACATTCCGCAAACAACCAAACAGTTTCAACATGAGCTTACCCGCAATTTGCAACAACTTGCTGACAGCCGAGTGACGACTGCCTTGTCTGAATCTTTGTCTATAGTTGGCAAATATACGTAATATGTAATATGTATGTCATTCCGTTTCATAAAACTTGGAGGCTTTTAACAGCCACCATGCTGTATGTATTATGCATGTGTAACTACCACTGAGCCACCATTCCCTCATCCCGAAAGAGACCAGTCAGGCCGACAGACTTGTGAGTCAAAATATATGTGTCAGTATACATACATAATATACGTATAAAAAGCCATTAGATAACCATACGGCACTTAATTTTATTCTGATTCTCTTCTTCTAAAAGGCTATATTGACGCTCTCATTCACTCTGCCATATCAGCCAACGATATCCACAACCTGGAAGCACGTGCAACCGACTCCTTTTATCTTTTTTCCAACGACCCAAAAAATCTAACCTCTAACTGGGCAGTCAAAAGAAAGAAGTTTGCGATGTATGTATACTATAGTATTTTAAGTATAAGTAGCAAGGACTGCACAAAAACATTACCGAATCTTATGCATCAGTTCATGTTCTTCAACCCACTTTTTAACGACCACTGAAAGCCAATGGTCGCAAGAAAAATGGCAAAGGACAGCTTTTTTTATTTATCACACAACCTTTTACCAGCAATTACAGTTTTTTGAGAAAAAAGAAAAATTATTCTCGATTTTCACTAAAACTATGACACAACGACAAAATGTCAGCTTTCAGGTAAAATTGCGGTACTGTTGAAGTAATTTTGATTTCAACTCATCAAGCAATCATTTGTGCTTTATGTTGTATGTATACGACGTGTATTGTGTACAAAAACAAGGTAAAAGCAGGAGCATAAAAAATTTAAGGCAATATTACCATTAAAAGCATGGGACAAAAATGGAAGGCAATCAAAACTGAATGGTATGATAACTCTTGAGCAAATAAAAAGAGTTAGGCAATTCAAACAAATTAAAGAGAAATGGCTGATTCAGGACACATCACTGACCTTCAGACTATACATATATACAAAATATAAATAGAGCATATTATGAGCTCCAGCATCTTGATATGTATACACACTTAACATTACAGGCTCGCTTCACTTTGTAATACATTTAATGTGTTTGTACTTGGTATTTGCAAAGCAATGTCATTCTGTCATGACAAGCCACGACAAATGGCAAAAACAGATGTCACAATAGAAAAGAAGCAAAGGAATGAAGTCTTTTATTTATGTATTATATGTGTACATTTTACTTGACATAAACTGTCTTGAAGACCTCTAGACAAACTACATAAAGACCCAGCCCGATAGAACACGTTTACGTTTATTTTTTCCTGGTACATACATACATACATTTAACATTTACATTCCACTTTCTTCTCCCCCCAACTTTCTCTTTGACTTATTGTAAAACAGAAACTACCGAGGAGAGAGCAGGAAAGTAAAACTGTTGGGCATGAATTCTTGAAAAAAGGGAGCATTGGACAATATTTATTGGAACATTGAGCTTGAGTTTATCCAGCGCAGTTAAGACACACCGCTCACTGTTCTTTATCATGCCTCACCTCCTCCAGTAAATTTCGTCTTCAAGTAATACATGTTGTGTACTTGTGTAGTTGGATGGAGTACAACAGAATGCAAGGAAAATGTACACACAATAATATGCATTGCTGTGTGTTTTTGTACAAAAAAAATAATAGCTCATGGATGAGAGAACAAAGCAAAGCAAACCAAAACGATATGTTTAACTAGATATAAATACTGGAATATGCAACGGTACTCATTCACATACCTTAAAATACTCATATTAACAGGCAGTTTGTACGTTGAGTAAGGGAAAATAAATAGAGCACGAGCTTCGAGTCCTCTTTTCCTTGAAGAGAGTGGAGAATCTTATAGTTCAAGTAGGATCAAATATCGATCGCCTTACTCCTACTTTTCCTTCCTCTCATACGTTTCTCCTCTTCTTGTGTTTTTTTTTCATTTACGGTTTGGGCCCAAACTGAGACCAGTCATAGGAGAAGGAAATTAAAATAATACTTGTACGTACAGCCACCACGGTTTATCACAAGGAGGATAAGTGCACGTCTAATATCATGCAAGTTGTGGGTCTGTGAGTATTATTTAGAATTGAGGATGTTTTCAAGAATCTGGAAAACTAGTCTAAAGAAAGTCTAAAGAACTGGATCTTGTTCTGGCCGGCCCTGATTACGGCTCTGGATGGCTCTCTCTAGATGTAGAGCAAGATGCGAATGTGGGTTTTTGAGGTGGATTCTTCGCCTCTGGATTTTGGATCCCAGAAATGGGGATAGCTGTGGCTATTACATATAGCTTGTTGGTCGGGCTGAATTAGATGCTGACTCAACTACTGGAATTTAATGGAACCGTGGAGAATGGTGAAGGATGAGGTAACTCGAGCCAAAAACCAAGATAGAAAAATCGAGGCGAGCAAATAACAGTGTGACTGTGAGTCCTGTATCCTGTATGTAGTTTTAGTGAGAATCTCATGTATAGCCGCCAACTTTCTCATTCTCCCTTTTGCCTTCTTCTCCTTATACTTGGACCACCAAATCAACTTTCAGGTTTCCTCTCAATCTCATAACATGATGGTAAAACAAAGTAGTAAAATCAAGCACAATGGAAGACAACACAAACACACACACACACCCAAATCACGTATACACACACAAATAAATATATTTTGTACAAATATAGAAACAGTATCTCCACTCCTAATGTAGATTCTCTCCGACTTTCTCCGGTTATTACTGCTTTTGCTTTTTATTTGTAGTTACCCCAGAGTAATTCTTGGCGGACTCGATGCATGTATATGTAATACATACATACGGCCAAAATTTATTGGAAGAGTCCTCCCACTTGTGATTTACCTCCTACACTGTTCGCCCTCTTTTTATTTTTATTTACCACCTTCCTACTAATTTATTGTGGTACATTAGCAGTAATTACAGGACAGAAAAATCTCCCTCTGATCCTCCTGCTAAATTTCCAAGGATTAGGCGAGTTTAGTCACAGGCAAAGGCAAAAACAAAGATAAAAACCCGAGTCAGACTCAAAGACAGAGTAAAAGGAAATCTAGGATCGATTGACACATCACATTTGAATCAAGTATAGTGAATGATGTAGGAGGACGGAAGAGTTTAGGAAAAGAAGCCATGGCTATATAGATAGATAGATAGATAGAAATAAATAACTTAAATAAGAGGCTAAAAAGTAAAGTGAACGTGAGTGTATGTGTGTGTTTGTTTGTATGTTTGTTTGTTTGTGTGTGCGTGTATGTACATACGTATGTGTTTAAATACAGTGGAAACACTTGAGTTTCAAGTTGGCTTAACGACTCCCACATTTATTCCCACCTGTCCATTCAAATTCAAATTCAAATGGTTGTGGATGGCACTGCTCGTTTTGGTTTGACTCAGTTTGGTTAGCCTGGGATGGGATGGAAAGGAAAACATTAAAACCGCATGTTTAGGTTTAGGTTTTCCTTCCTCATAGACATTTCCTTCTCCCATTCTCGCCTGCACCTTTCGGCTCCTATTAAGTGCACCTTCCAAACTTACGTATGCATGTATTCTCTCTATTGTCTTAGGTAGCGATCGATATAGCCCACAATTCAAATATGTTCAAACGGGTAGGATTATACATTTTACATTTATCGCAAATATGTATGTAGGAATAAAGTATAAAGATATCTTATCTACATACATACGTGTGGTATACGAACTTGGCATGGTGGGAATAAATACATTCGTGGCTGGCTATACATTATGATGATGTATGTAGAAATCGCCATTATTCATAGAACATAAAATATAAATTCACTTGCTGCACAGATACACTACATACATAATTTATATTTTATATACACGGAGTCAATTTAAAAGAAAAAGATAAATGGCGTATATATCTTTCATTCATCCTTAATTAAGGAAAAAGTTGTATTTGGCTTTGCAAGTGGAGTAGAAGCATAAATAAAATAGGAATCTAGAATTTTTACTTGCATCCACACTTAAGAGGTGTTTCATTTCTACAGCCTATACTGTTACAGCATACATAAGGCCGTCGGAGAAAGTTAGTTTAAAGTGTTTACTCCTGTGTCAAAAAAGGAGAAGGAGGGAAAACAATAAAACACAACTGACCGATTTTCTCGGTGACTGTACAGGACTTGTAAGTATAAGTACGTGGACTTCACATCATGAATAGATAACACTCTTGATAGAAAGTTTTTCTACAGATATTTAGGGAAGTTTGGGGTCAAAAGCATTCTTTGAAACTTGACGTTTCGATCGAGGTGCTAAATATAAATATACGACGAAATAAATGGTTAGCAGATATTTTTCTTCATTTATCTCCGTATGTTTATCGTACTTCAGGTTTTATGACTCTCTATAAAAAAATATAAATAGGCTCAGTACGCACGTTAATAAATACGTTATTGTTGATGGAATCCAAAGTTTACATTTGACTTTGTCGTATAATATTTTTTAGTTGTATTTCTAGTCACAAAGTTATCGGAGAAAAATTATTTGAGAGCTAAAGAAGCAAAATCTAAAACGAGTCTATTGAGTTTATACGCATAGGTTGGTAGAAAGTCGTCATTTACTGAATAAAAAATCTCCCCAGTGTAAATATCTACTTGAAAATACAAGAACTAGGCTAATAAAAGACCATCTATCAAATAAAGTACATGTTTGAGTAGCCAATATTGTGGAAGTAAAAGTTATGAAGAAATAAGAAAGTGTACATATGTACTTTCATATGACGGACACAGAGAACAAAGGAAATGAAAGCAAAAAAAACCAAGTCGAACCCAGCCAAGCTAATGCATCAACTAATCAACAACCAATTTACAATTTTACTCACACACAACATAACCAACACAGTAAACACACATGAGCCGGCAATACAGAAAATGGAGAGAGTCAAGCACATCACATGAGAAATCGAAGAAAAAAGGGGGTCAAATACGTATCTATCTGTCTTTGTGGAAACAAGAGTTAGAAGAAGAAGAAGACGAATACTAAGAATAACAACAGGAACAAGTGTATGTGCTCAAGAAATAAATGTCGCGTCAGCACGCAAATACAACTCTATTCCGTTCTTAGAAGCCACACACATAGTAAAGAAACATGGTGAAATGTTTGTACGATATAAATAAGAATACAAGCCAGCATATCAACCATCCATGCACAATACACTAGCATAGTAGTTCTGTAGTATCACTTTCACCAGGAGAAAAAATGTATTGAATTCTTGGATTTTCTCACTGGCGTTTGTACACATCAGTATTTTTTCCATTTGTGCTTACACATTTTATTTTGCCAATACATACATTTGCATTACAGCTCAAGGAGTAGCATATGTATGTATGTTTATAAGTACAAATATACGAATGCTTATACAAATAATGCTTTTCTTGTGCGCATGAACGTGTCGTTAATTGAAAGCAACTATCTTTATTTATACCGTTGCACGCATAATATAAAATTTACTATCGTATTGCATACATCCATTTTCAATTGTATCAGTATGTGCTCTGTGCTCTGTATATATATATACTAGAGAAAAAATAGTGCAACCCAAAGAATCAAACCAAGTGAGTCAGGCATGCAATCCCTTGTTCTCCTTTTTATGTGTATTTTATTTTCAATAAACTGCAAGCGAAAGAATACATTCCAGCACATTTTATCAATTTGTCCAGCTTCCGTATTTTACTCGTGTACACGTTTGTTCAAATTAGTTCAAGCTTAAGCATTAAAGTCTCCCTAATTTTCGCTGTCTTTAATTTGACTCACGCCGAAATAAAATAAACCACCACCTCCTTGTAAATAAAGTAAGTATGTATGTACAAAAGAGCACAAGTGCCATGTTTCATGACTCCAAACATTTACTCTGATACTAATCTCGACTTGAATTGCATAGTAATCATGGAAATTGAAACGTACTCCGTTTTTACTCACAAAAAACATTGTTATTATTCCATTAGAAAACCACATGCTATAAATATGGGAATCAATTAACTACACCCCCCTCCATACAATATAAAACATTGTACAGGTTGGTGAGATTACATGAAAAATGCTTATAAAAAATATTACAGCATTTATACCAAGGAATAAATTAAGAAGGAGAGGGAAATGACAGCTAGCAAACAAATTACATACATAGTATGCTAGTAAAGAGGATGTCGTGCTGTTTTGTATTTTGCTCTTTTTTCCAACGTTCTACATACATATACATAGGTTACATGTATGCAAGAAAAGGAGGGAAAAGGATAAAACACTCTCGTTATTTTCCTCCGGTTCAGCCAGTAAAAAGGGATGGAATTACATGTTTCAAATTACTGTATTTTACCTCCATAACTCTAACCACGCGAGTTAAATCCAAAAGTTTTGAATTCGTATGTATTGTATACGACACTAATAGTGTGCAAAGTTTGTAACCCTATACATACGTATAAAAGTGTAGCAAATCTACAATTACAATATCTTTTCAATTCAAGACTTTGTGTATGCATACATACATACAATGCTAGTCAAATACTACAACGAAAATATGAAATAGAAAACAAAGTCTGTGTTTCACTATACATGCAAATGAGAAAAACACTAATATGTACAGCAGCAGAAACTTTAGGCACGCAAGCTAATGTACGTAGTAAGTACATGCATACATACACACAGATTGATGCAAGAAATGAAAATATTATTGAAGGAAAAGTGAGAAGCGGGTAGGATAATGTACAAAATTTGTACATATAAATAGAAGCTATTCACAGCTATTGTATTGCTTGCATTTTGTTTGTATTTTGTTTGTTTGTATTACATAGTAAAGTGCACAGGGATGTGCAATTAAAGCAAGTATTTATTTATATGTACGTTTGAAGGCTGGGAATAACGTCAAATAATAGTATCATATTACCTTGCTTTTGTAACTATTGTGTGTGTCACTTTGTATTCATGACAGAGTACAATGAAAGGAGAGCATTAGTTTTATTCCAGTCTATACACCATTTACTTCGTACATACATACTACATGCATACATGGAAATACAACATCATGAATACTGAATACGGCCATATAAAGCATAATAAAGTCTACTAAAATAAATGTGTGTGTACTACATAATATATTTACTAGTTCTTCTTCTACTTGAACTAATTCTGTATATGTATTTATGTAATATATAATTAACATTCTATGCACACATTCCTGCACATACCACTGCACGAACATAGGTACAAATAGAATGTAAATGGAAACATTTAACTATAATACAACCTGTAAACACAAACATACCTATCATGCATGCATATAACATATTTATTAACAAACAAAAATACAAATGACAAAATTTCCATATTTTGATCACATTCCTCTCCGTCTTGAGTTCCTGATAATTGTACTTGTTTTGCGATTTGGGTGTGAGTAGGTTCAACATTAACGCGAGTCGCGAGCATAAACATGAGAGGACTTGTATAATGCCCAAAAGTCACGTCTTGACGGTTAATCAGACTAAGAATCGTGTGTGTGAGAATAATAAATGCTAATGTGTGTGTACAAAAATAAAATTTACACACACGGAAATACACACGACAATTTCAATTCAATCTTCATCCAAGGAGAGCCAAATTAGGCACAGATGAGAGGGTTAAACTAAATATTCTGATTTGTGTTTCACAGTTCTACAGTATACTTAGTGGTTCTTACATAGGTACTTGCGTATGCATACACGGAGAAAGTATAGGGAGAAAGGGGATGACGACGTGACTCATTAACAAGTTTGATATTGTTCACCATAAAGTCGTGTAAAACGCAAATCTTGTTACTTCCGCTCCTCATTCCTCTGGAACTGTAAACATATACATTGTACGTGACCCAGGAAAACTGAGACAGTCACTCAAAACTCAAAGCACAGAGTTTATTAATTTTAATGTTTTGCTTCCCAAACACGGGAGCTTTCTAAAGTATTTTCTACGCATTCTCCACCAGTCGTCTCTGAGAAGTAGTCTTAATTAATTATTTGTGACATCCAGGAAGACGGACTACACAAGAAATAATTCCAGACGGAAGACCAGTCGGCGGAGAAAAGCTGTTTGGAAGTATTTTAAAATAGAGATATTTTGCAATTTTTAAAGGAAAGAAAATCAAAAATATAATTATTATTAACAGAGAAAAGGTTTTTATTACAAAACCGAATTTGGAAAAATTTTTGGTCCATGAATGATGCCTGTAGCTCAGGAGTTTCGTGAGAAGGTTTTAGGAGTACTAATGGCAATGATTTAGAAAAATGCATGGACTTGGAAAAAACAAATGGTTGTGCCCATACACGTAGTGTGTTGTATGGCTTCATGTAGAGTTAATAATGACTTCCAATTCACAACTGCTACAAATCGCATAACATAGCTAAGTATGTAAGTTTGATAATGTAGTTGGGCTAAAAAGTGGGGTTACTCCTAAATTAAGAACTGTGCCTCTCGCCAAATTAGTAAGGGATACTGAGTCTATAAGCGTTCTCATGTCTAAAGTAGGTTTCTAATTTTGTTTCGTAGATAATAAGCCTTCAATATTTCTGCAGCTAAATATGCTGTTTCTTTCGAGTACTACAATTTTTAAGAATTTTTTGTTTCACGTTGAAGCTCAAAAAGCTTACGCAATGAAAGTTTTTGTTTCCCTTGAAAAATGTAGTATAACCTGTCATTCGGCAGAATGAGCTAATTTAAATAATCATAATTGGCCTAAGCAGAAATTGCAAAAATGACGTTAGGTCAAAGGTGTTTTCTTTCGTTCTCTCAGTGAATATCTCCAACATTGAATTTGAGTCTAAACCTAGATCATACACAGTAGCTCAAACCAATTTAATTAAATTTCACTACTCTTATTAGCTCCAATTTGCTAACTAGAATGGGAACGTACAGTGTTTGCTCAAAAATTATACCGTTATAGGTAGGTGGGAAGTTATGCATAGGTACCGATATTTGAAGTAAAGGGTCTAATGGTGGCCTCAATAGTCATTGTATACAGTTTTAATTTGGATCCGTAGAACCCATGTGACGTGCAATAAATTATGCAAGGTTCAATTATTGCAGTCAACAGAGCTTGTAATCAAACGTGCCATTTCCAGGCGTTTTAAATTTTGGTACAGTCTGACTTATTCCATTTTTGTGCTTCGCTGTTATAAAATATTCTAAAAACATCACACTTGTATGTGACATGGGTATTTACTTTATCAATTTTTGAAATTCGGAAATTAAATTCAAAAAATCCCTGTTATACAGAAATTGATGGAATTGAATGGTCAAAAGTTGCAAAGTACCTTAGTACCCCTCTGTAGAGACTTGGCTCGATAAGGAATATTTAATTTCAAAAAATGGCATGGTCCAGGCCAAGTCTTATTTTATTCGAGCAAAATTAAAATTTTGGTAGAGCAGTTGGCTGAATCCATTTGGAAGTTTAAACAAAAACTTGCCTCGTCAATCAATAGAAAGGTCGGGGGTAAATTGTGTATTATTTACAAAGGAAATTAAAAAATGGACCAAATTGCTTTTGCAGTGAAAGGCAATGGAGAAAGTCAAAACTTTTGACTGCGATCGAATTTGACGACAACTAGTAGATAGAGAGGCCGAAATCTTTATTAAGAAAATCGAAGGAGCGTTTTTGAACATTTTATCCATGTTTGAATGGAAATAGCTTGATGCTTTAACATATTCGTTAATTTTCTGCATCAACATTATGAAGATGATGATGGTGGTAATGATCACATGGCGCTGACAGAAGAGAGAGAAACTGACGATGCGAGGATATATTACTATTACGATATGGCTATAAATCAAATTAATTAGTTTTCCAGCAGGTTCATTAGTCATCACTAGAAAAAGTGAGATACATGGCCATTCAAGCTTGTCTAGCCATGCAGGACGACTAACTACGAAGCTTGTAGGACATTAAGGTACTGATAACGAATCTACATACATACATGTTTTATCTCAATATCTCATTTACTTTCCAAGAATCGTTATTCCGTCATGTCACAAAAATATCATCGTTGCAGAGTATCCAAACAATATTATAGAATGTTATAGAAAACTGGTGGAATTTTGATAAGAATTCAAGTCCTTTTATTCGCATTTCTGACTACCTTTCATAATTTGATACATTACTTTAGAATCAACAATTTGATGTTAATGTTTCTCGATCGTCCTTATTGGTATGTATCAATGTGACTGATATGTATATAATATACGAAGAAAAACAAAAGAAGGTGAAAGCATTGCTTCGTATCTAAATAACAATCATAATTTTGTTACTTGAAGATGCCAAAATTCAGTATAGAAAAAAGGTACACAAGTTCAAAAAATTAAGGTTCTATACATACAACGAAAAAACTATAAAAGAAAGGCAAAATCGACCATTTAATTCAATTAAATGTTTAAAAGGTCCCAAAAGCCAGTTGTTATTACTAAAGCTTAAGGTAACACAACCGGAACCATGCAAATCTTGGTTTTTAAAACACTGGAGACATTTTTTTTTACTATTTTAGGGACTCACAGCTTACAATATTCATCTGTTTGTACACCAGTTCTTGATGAAAAACTTACTGACATTTCTTCATTTGAGAGAATAAAAAACCTTTTATCGGAGAGATTTTGATTTCTTCCACGAACGGCAAAGGTCATACGAAAGTATATGTACATTGATTGGTAATTAACTATTGGCTGCATTAGCAAAAAATATATAGATAATACATAGGTATCGAATCTATTTTCAAAGTACTGCCAATCCAAATATCGGCTATTAGGTATTTAGGATTAAGATATTTACTTTGGATTAAATTGTGGGTTAAACAACTGAGGAAGTGAAGTATGTACTTTACTCCTACTCGGTCATTTGGCTATTTCTCCCCTCTTAATTACATAAATTACTCCCTCTTCCTATGTACAAGGCTGGAAGGCGATTACACAAGTATGTATTTACTATTTACAGTCTACGGTTGCATATATCCATGCATAAAATATAAAATCTATAGGGTATCACACCTTAACGACTATTTTGGTTAACCACAACATATGCATATTTTCCATTAAAGTATTTGATACATTTGATAAATATTTGTGTACATTTTATTCATCTATATTTCTAACTCCATTTCTATATACACATGGCTTTATTACGATAATATCATGCATGTAACATTTTTACTACATAGTATATTATTATAATAATATTGGAAGCATTAATGAATATAATGATTACGTTATAAAATATTAGGCATCTTACATACATCTTTAATCGATCAATATGGAAATATTATAGGTGTAGGTGAAATGTTCAGCATATACATGCATATACGTTGTACACGTGTTTTACAGGCATAAAATTGTGAGCAGGCACTCGCGAGAAAAATCAATAGGATGAATAATTGAGGCAATTCAAGCGTAAGGTGAGAGAATACAACCAGGTACATACTTAATAATCAGTGTGTGAAATGTGTGAAATTGTACATAGATTCGAATACATAGAAAAAGTTAAACAGAGAATGAACGAAGAGGAGAGAGAGAGAGAGATACAGTGTTGATATAAAATCCTTTCAATATTTTTTCCATTTTCTTTTCTTTCTTTCTTTCATTCGTTTTCTTGCTTTTCTTTTACTTTTCGGGATTCATTCAACTGCACATCATACTGCTATATTATGTATACATAATAGCATGTTTTTTATGTTAAGTTAATAGAGTACAAGCAAAAAGTCTAGGAATTGTACCTACAAGAATCATAAGCATAGGCAACATGTCTTGGAATAGCATTGACTATTTATTAGCATGTTGTAACTGTGCAACCGAGGACTATTTTGCTTTTCCCATTTACAACTAATACTTTGCCATACATTAGACATTGACATTAGTATATATATGATTATTAGTACTAGAATTAGTACTCAAATGTATGTATAATATATTTACTAGACTCTGTTGGAACGAGAGAAAGGGATGGCATAGGAAACGGAGGAACGGTAACAATTTACGTCACAATTCTGTCACATGACGGACATAAAAGGTATGGAATCCAACTCTCGTTGGTCGTAACATAACAAAGTCTGCCAACCTGAAAAAATATTGTCCTGCCATTACAACTGTGTGACTTACGATGCACGACATGTATGTAAGTACGAGCAGTGAACACTGAGCAATTATGGAATAACTCAACTTTCGACCTAGTTTGACGTTCAATCGCTTTCCTTTGGTTTTATCATTACCAAAGCCATTAAAAACTTACAATGTGTAATCAGGAGGAATAAAAGCCAGCATTATACTTGCAATATTACACGAGTAATTTGAAGGTCTGCGGAGTCTACCGTCTAGTGTATATATTGACCGAGGTTCTGATGATTTTACGTTTGAATGTATGTACATTGTACATGACTATAGTTACCATTTCATATGTAGATTGAATGAAGGAAATCCAAACAAATGTAGCTTCGTTCATCTAAATTAGTCATTTTTTATTCATAGATTTAGGCGCCAAAATTGTATTTTCGTACAAACACCTAAAAGTGAAACTTTGAGGAGAAAGCACAATCGCACTCACTATCACAATCAATACGAGCTTAGCTCATCGACAATTTACAACGAACAAGGAGAGAATGGAGATATCTGTGTTCTGGACGATAAGAATATATTTTTTTACATAGCATTAACAATAATTAAAATAACCTTTTGAAACATGAGTAAACATTGTTTAAAAGCTACTACAGTTCATTCTGATGATAAATCTACCATAAATGTAATGATTGTATAACGCCAGAAATTGTGCTTAAATGTAGAAAGGAAAAAATTGCTCCTCGGTGTGCACTGTAGGGTAATAAAAATCATAATAAAGCATTTTATATTCCAGTAAAACATTTTGTATGGAAATGGAAATCATAGCAGTCTAAACTACAAGCTGTATACGGCCAAAAAATCTCGAACACGCTGGTGTTTTTTGGCAACATCTGTAGCGTATGTGGTAAGGCAGAGCAAACGAGCAAATTAAATGTCGATTGAAATTTTATCTAATCAAGATAAGGCAAAAAGAAGAAGAAGAAGCTCCTCTAAAAAATAAAGGAGAATAAGAAAGAAACCACAGGCCAAGGGGAATCAGCTGAATGCACACATTTAAATACCATTAAACCTTCTACTAAATGTCACTATTAACCACCAGAGTTGGTAGCACGAGAGGACTCATAATTAAATTATATTGATTTTGGCTCTAACTTTTAAAAGATATGGTTCCTAAGATTATTCATTATTGTAGATTGCATTAAAGATTTCATTTTGTAAAATAAAATTACTTTCACTATTTGACATGGAAAAGAAGGTTCAGAAAATGTTTACCTTTGAGTTGTACTTTAAAGGAAGTGTATCAACTTTAAAATCCTTTGTTCCTCAGTTTTTTCCTTCGCTGGAACAAAACTGGAGAGCTGAGCTTTTTTCGTTGGCGAAACTTTTAAAACAAACTTTTCACAGTAAAGATGATAAACTTTTTGCTTCTCTTGATCCTGTATCTGCGCTTTGTAAAATATATTTATTTTATTAGAAAGGATTTGCAAAGGTCGAATCTGGCTTTAGACTTTCCAGTTTTGAAAAAAGGAAGAAAAAAATGCATAAAATGTAAATATTTCTTTTCTCAGAAAGTCTACAGTCAGATTCAAGTTAGCAGAATCTCTCTATTTTTATATTGACTGAAGAATCACAAGTTTAAAGAATAACAATAACAATATGTAATTATTATAATTATTACACAATCAAAACCCGATGATTTCACTCAAGATGATGAAAGTAAGATGACGAATTTCCTTCACTTTCTGGAAATCCAATATTCCGATTCCGTTTCCAAAAAAGGATGACTCAACGAATTTTCCACGGCGTGTAGGTAAACTTTATCTTATCTCGTGTCGATTTTTCCTTGTATATAGGAAAAACGAACCAGCAATATATTTATTTTATTTCCGTATTTGCGGTAAGTAATTCACTTTTTATTATGTATGTATGTATCCGCTCCTTGCGAAACAAACCACCGAACGAAGGAACAAGTAAAATACAATTTTACTCGAGGAATATATTATTTATTTATTTATTTTTCAATTTTCCGACCTGCTAAGTCAAGAGTGGGACAGAATAAAAGACGGAAAGAGAGGAAATCGTATAGAGAATTGTAAATGTGGAGGAAGTATTATGTATATAGAACGACGAGTGCGAGGACGAGTACGAGAACGAGGACGATGATCACGAGAACAACAATAACAAGGAGGAGATGTACACGTAGACGTGGAGGAGGTTGAACTGAATAGAGAAAAGAAGAGCAAGAGCAACTGGCTCTACAACTCAGGAACACAGTTTTTTTCTTCGCCCTTCGCCTTCACCAAAATACTATATACGACGGCTCGATGTACTTATACGTACAAAAATCCTCTATACGGGGTCCTTTACGTCGTACGGTATAGGAAGAGACCCGAAACTTGGACCAACTTTCCACTTCTGTCTTCTAAATACGTATATATTCCTTACACTTTCTCTCTTCAATTTATAGAGAATCGAGGATCTCTTTCTATATGGCGGAACGTGTACAAAGTATGTATGCTGTGTACATATATATACGTACAGATGATGGTTTTGGAGAAAGAAGCACACACAAAGAAGCGAGAAAAGTATGTATGTTCAACTTTTTTCCTCTTCTTTTCGACTACACGAGAATCTACTTTCTCCTTCTTTCGACTTCTCTGCCTTCTTCTTCTTCGTCCCCTGTTTTCCTTTTCAGCTTCCTTACCGTCGTCATTCGCTGCTCTCCAGACGTTTTCCTTTCTTCTTCTTGTACCTCTCTCTCTCTCTCTCTCTCTTTTTATACGAGGAGAAACGGAGAATTAAACTCAACTGTACGATACACACACATGCACATACACGCGCTCATGTAGTGAAATGCATGTAATATTTATGTAGGTATCAGTATACATATATGGAGGACGAAGACGAGTAGGATCAAAATCCAGAATCCAAAGGACAGCTTCTCTCTATATATGTAGTTATGATATTTTTATGTGTCTATTTCACACAAAACTCACAATACACAATACATTTAAGATTAAATATTATATAGGCTATTTATACAGGGAGAAAAGGAGTGAGAAAAAAGGGAAAGAAAGCGAGAAGGGAGATAGAATGGAGAGAGAAAGTCGTGAAGCTCCTGCTCTTCTTTATTTTCTTTCTTCTTCTTCCTCTTTTAGTTCTACTCTCTATTTCTCTGTTAGCTCCTCGTCTTCCTTTGTATCTTCTTTTGGGTTTTCCTTCTCAGACTTGACTTTAGGTACTCGGGCACTGAAATAGTCGGCGAGAAATATACACACTAAAATACACTGTAATACTAAAGTATCTAGAGAAACCCATCCGTTGCTTTTATTTTCAGTGGGACCGGGAGAGAGAGAGCGAGAGCGAGAGAGAATGTGCATACATATTCCTATGAACGTATAGTATAGTATACACTGTACATGTACATATTACATATACTGTATGTATATCCACGAATGCCCATGCATAAAGTGTACCATGTACCTGTATATATACATATATATGTATGTATATGCGTGCTATGTCTTTATCCCGGACTCGGATTTCTATCCAATTCGATTCAATTCTATACATTCTTTATGTATACGAGTCGCTTTGCTTCTGCTCTGTGAACTGCACCTACAATTTTCAGAAGCCTCTTGTTCTATTCATTCTTGGGTACATTTACGTACAACGTACATATATACGACGTAACTTATAAGCATCAGTATAAGTGCACATTATCCAATAGTATACACTCACATTATTTTTAGGAATGTGTGTACGGCAATCGTCTATACAATTTGGCCGAAGCACATACACAGTACACAGTATATAAGCTCCTAAATCTATCTATCTAAATTATTATTACTATTATATTATTGCATTTGAGAAGCTACCACTGCCTTGGCTGCACAGTATAGGAAAATAAATGCATGTAGCAGGGTACATGGGCTATGCCTAAAAGTACATATATATCTAGTTTATTGTGGAAAGCGGGCAGAGAGAGAGAGAGAGAGAGAGAGAAAGCGATGAGTGACAAAGGGATAGCAACACACCCGAAGGCCGAGCCCATTCGGTCCACTCCGCCGAGAAGCTTCAGGTCGTCCTCGTCCCGTCCTTTCCTTTGTATCGTAAAAAACAGGAGGGGAGAAAGAAGTACGTAAATAAATAAATTCAAGAGGAAATAAAGATAACTAAATCTAAAGCTGCTCATTTTCGCTCTCTCCTATTTCTGCTCCTTCTCCTCCTCCTGTTGGCCTTTCCTTCTTTTTCAATTCCAGACAACAGATGGGAAAGCCAAAAGTAGGGCCAGACGTATATATACCATGTGTAAATTTGTACAAAACAGTACATGCACACATTTTCGGCCAGATAAGGAAGAAAAATTCTTCCTCTAATTTTCTTTTAAGCTTCTGGCAATATGCAATTGAGAAAAGTGGAATTTTTTTATTGAAACAAAGAATAAAGCTTAGAGAAAAAACATTTAACCTTTTTTTGCTTTTTATTGCTCTCGTATTATTATTATTATTCAGTACATACATACATTTTTCCATTGAGTCAGGAGTAAACATAGGTAGGAAGGCTCCAGTACTCAAGTTTTTCCCATATCAAATAAGATTAATGTGCTTATAATATAAAAGCGTTCGTTCAACGTCAAACGTTTGTTTGGTGTCTCATGTCCACCGTGTCCGCTGTCCGGCTTTGAGACAGGCTAACATTATTTCTAAACGTTGAGCTTTATCTCTTTTTTGAATTTTTTATTCTCATTATCTTAATGGGTTTCCCCTCAAAACTGGAGAAGGGCAAAATCGAGACAAAATTGAAATATCAGACAATAAAAGCATATGGCATGACTATTTATATAAGTACGCATATCTAATATGTACAACACTTACATGCATTAATGAACAACAACATAAAAAATGTAACCATATTATTATTATGTAGTAAAACGACGTATTTTTATGGAGTGATATTAATTACTATTACTTTCATAATAATAATAATACCCCGACGATTCATGCAACTATACTTATATGTTTGCATGTGCCACATGGATATAATGTGGTTATTAAAAACGAGGGCCACACACACACACACC
>JAQIVE010002857.1:0-18508 GCA_034698285.1 Sminthurinus bimaculatus | reverse complement strand
ATGATTCCTCCTATGCCATCGGCAACCTTCTACAAAAATATCGTGACGGGCACTATCGGTTTCTCGTCTTTTCGCCCATACATAAAAACAAAACAAGAATTCCCTTCCCTTAAATTTTGTATTTTATTTTCTTTGTTTACGTTTAATGAAGTGTATTGTGGAAAAACGAATGTAAGTAGCATTATTTTTGGACGTTTAATGTTCCATTTCCCTGAACAGTGAAATTGAAAATTGAAATGAATTTCATTTCTATTCATTTAATGAAATGAATAATAATTGCTCAAATGCATCAGTAATCAGTATTTATTGACTACATTATGTCCAAATTTCATTCCAAATTAGATTGTCCCTCAAATTGGATAACCTGGTCAAAATATTGTAGCTTGTGGCAGCACAAAGCCACCCAGAAAATTTCATGGAAGTGTAAGGTGATCAGTAAACCTGATGAATTAATCTTCCAGGTTCAACACATGGTACGAGCAATGACAATTCCCTATACTATACTTCTCAAACTATACACCTTGAACTCACATTTTAAAGTTTGACTTCAAATGAAGACCTCTAGACCTCTTTGAATAAAATTTTACGGTGGCTTTCATGGTCACAACTCCCAAAAAGAAAATTTTCTATTTTTCTACTTTAGTGGTAGTCTATTGTGCATATTTTTTATAAACATTTGATTGCGAGATTCAAAATTTCAAGAAATGAAAAACATGATTGTTTTCTGAAGCGTCAAAACAACGTGATACACTGACTGCAAAAAGAAAAACTTTCCAAAAACATTGTTGTTGAAGTTGGAAGTTGCCTTTCATGTTTCGTACTAAAAGTACAACGTACTTACAATGTGAAAATAAAGAAAATAAACAAAAACGAAATGCAGGGAAAAGTAAGATCATCCTTGAAATTTCACAAAGTTATATTCCATTAAATGTACAACTGACTAAAGGTTACAGGTCACATGATAACACCTTTTTCCAATTTTCTTAAAATCAAAACTTATTTTATCTAAATATATAGGTTTGCTTAAACCATTAGACTGTGGCGTTTTGAAGCAAATCCGTACTATCGAGACATTTTTATCTTCTATCCGGAAATTATAATTTTACTATTATTACTCTCTCAGCTTTCGGTTCAACAGTTCATAAAATCTTGATTCCAAAAGAAAAGCAAAAGATGTCCTTACTTCGTATGGAATAAGAACTACAAACTTTTCTCAAGTTCTCTTTCACCAAAAGAAATATTTTACATTTTAAAGGTTTCATTCATGGAACCAGGATTCAGGAATTTAATTTTGATACCATATCATAACTTTCATTATGCGAGTTCCATAAGCTTGGTAAAGCGTAATCTGAACGGTTGAACGGCTTTTCCGGAAGACAGGACCATATACCAGGTACCATAGAGACCATATACCAATAACAAGTGTAAATAAAACGTCAAATGCAGATGAATTGCCTGCATTGAATTTTTTACATCCACCTTGAGTTCACGTTACGTTTCACGTTTTTTAACTTTATGCAATATTGAATATTGGAACAGATTCCTCTTTCTTTGCCATCTTGGCTTGTAGTGCAGTGTGCAGTGTGAGCTCTACATTTAAGTAAAAATTGCTTATCTATACTGAAACTTAGTTCATATACTAAAACTCAATGTCTGGCATGTTAATGGGTATAATAAAAATGCAAAAATAAATAAACTATAATTCCCAGTATTCTGCAACTGAAGAGACAGGCAATGAATCGTACTTGCATCGGCACAGGCTCATGTACATTTCATTCTGCATTTTCTTAAGACTTCCTTTGATGGTTAAATTGTAAATACTGAATGCATACTCTGAAGTCAAATTAAAGTGACAACCTATGCATGATATCCGTTCGAACGTCATTAGAACGGTCCATTGAATAGCAAAAACTTGTTTTCTACACGCTTGCTTTATTTTTACGAGTGCCTTAGCCTTCAAAAGCACAAAACACACAACTCACGATCAAACGATTCTTCACTGCAACTATTTTTATTACGCTTAAAATGAGCATTCACTTTTTACATTTCCTCAACATTACTCTTTAAAGTCTAAAGTATGAAGTACGAATAATGACTGTAGGTACATACTTTTACTATATTATTATGCACTGCTTGAAACTTCTATAAAGCAGCCAATCTGTATTATGTCTTTCCTTACTTAACACAATATTATTCCAATTTCCAATCAATTCTGCCAGCAAAGGCAAAACCATCGTTTGACTTTATATTATACATATTGAAATTGAAATATCTGTTTAAATGAGTTGTTTGGCTACAATTTGTTTCCATCAGAAACATTTTCCACAAGGAACGGTACAACGGAATCCTTGAGGCAATTTTCATTATTTTCTAGCTGAAACATTTCAATTTCCACTCCCAAGCATTCACACAAAAAAGGTAAAGAATAAATAGCAAAACAATAACCAAAAAAATTGCTACATAATACATAATGTATTCAAAAACCCTCATTTTTTGTCCTGTTACATCATAAAAGCAAATATTAAATTGCATCAAATATCTTGATGCAAGTTTTATGATAATTGAAAATTCTTTGAGGTACTTGGGTTTAAGTATTAATCTATAAATTACAGTTCATCAGCAATCGAGTAATATACAAATAGTTTGCTCTTGGAAAATAATAAATTATAACAGCTATGAGCTACTTAATTTATTCAAAAGCGTGTGAAATCTTCGTCGAAATTAAGAGAAAAACATAAACACCTTATTGTTAGTGTATCGTAGGCAATACAAAAATATGCAAGTAAACCAATAAATGAATCCCAACAATGATGGAGTGGTGAGTAAAGCGTTTGTTAAAATGAAGAAGGAGGTAATTTTATGTGGACAATGTACATTCGGAAGCTAATACATATATACATACTATGCAAGAACATCATCATCATTCCGCTTACTTTTATCCAACGTCCAACTTAAAATCTACCTTACATGGAAACTTCCCCAAATAATAATAATAATGATACACAAACTATATTATACACGCTAAAGCAAACATAAATAAGTTCAAAATGCTTTGTTTCCGCCGAGCACATCATGGTGCAATAACCCTGTCTGATCTGCAAGTATATAAAATACAACGAAGAGGTAAACGTGGAACGTAGACACACCAACAACTTCCACCTTATCACTTCCTCTTATACACATATATAAAGCTTATAGTCTAACCTTTAGAGCTTATCGAGTCAAGTATCAAAAACATTAACAATGATAATTTAACAAAATAACCAACCACTCGGAGCATTCAAAACACCATTCTCGCCTGGTGTGAATTTTGCTATAGAAGGGAAGCGTTATAAAAGTGCAAAGTATTAAGTACACTGGGTTGGATCGTTTCAGCAATATGTACTTTTGTTACATATCATTACACTTCAAAAGTCAATGATACACCATAATTGTTTATTAAAGTTAAGGAAGCTTAAATATCATTATTATCATTAAAATATGGCATGTACTTTAGTTTTACAAAAGTTCCTTGGACTTTCGATTCCCTCGCGGCACTAAAATAAAAACACGTAATAGAAATAGAAAATTCCTTGCTATTCTGAATCCAAAAGGAAGTTTATAAGCATACTTTATACTTCATGTTTTACAATTGCATCGCTTTTAACATGATCCATATTCTTATCCCTTGCATCAGTAGCTGTAAATTCCAGGATTCCTCTTCAATTTCATCGACGAAAGTTCTCACAAGCACTTCATACGTACACGCTAACTTCCGTTATGAAATTCTTTTCTCTAGAGCTTTTTTGTGAAAATAACAAACGTGATAGAAATGCGGAATCCATCAGCTCGTTTTCCTCATTAAAAATGGTGTGATCTCAAGTTTTTTCATCGGTTTATAAACTACTATAAATCTTGAATAAATCAATAAAGCAAAGCATTCGTCAGTTAACGATACGATTCTCATTATTCATTATTCGTTTCTGCACTTCACCTTTACAACAAGTTTAACCATCATCGCTAGTATAGTTTCTTATGCCATATTTACTGGCGACCAGAAACAGTTTTTCATATCATTTTTTTAGTGAATATAAAATGACTGCGAAAAATGTGCCTTCTCTACATAAGAATCCAAGTTTGACTTGATTAATAACTTACAAAGCACACATACTCAGTCATACATGCATGTATGAAATTGGGAATTGGAATAAGGGAACGATGGAGTAACACTTGATTTTGATTTGGTAACCTGAAAAAGCTGTGGAGACTCTTCAAATTTCCCACAGTCTCAGCGAGACCCAAGCCATGTCAGAGTCTCAGTCAAAGCTCAAAGCCAATGTTGTTATTTGTTATGTTCTATTTAGCTTCTATCGTTACATCAACTCAATAAATAAAGTGATCGAACATACATCAAGAATCAAAGCACATTTTTCACTACTCAATTCAATCGTTTTCCCATGATCGTCCCCATTTTCTTCCCTACTTGCTTGTTTTTTGAAACAAACTTTTTTGTCTGTCACTTTTAACGTAATATGATTTTCCTGTCTTAGCTGATGGACGGAATCACCTGCACCAATCTCATTTACGCGTCACAGAACGCAACAAAAAGTTTTTTGTTTCATATCGACCCATAAACACACACATACTAAACTATATATATATACTGTAAATGTTTCTTGTTCTCCCTTACATCCAGCAGTCAACCTTCATTATTCTTGACAATATCTCGTTCCTCTGGAAACTTTATAGACACCAAACCTATATATAGCTATAAAGGAAAATGTGTTTGTGCTCAGTAATGTAAGAAGGTGTAAGGAAAGCGTACAATGTGAAACTTTCTCACAGTTGCATAAAACATAGTTCTTTTTCTCTATGTCGCTTACCTATTTTCCTCTACGAGTTTCAGTACGAGCTTCTGTAAAAGACCATCTACCATCTTTAAGCAAGTTCCAAGAGTGAAGTAGTAACTAACAAGCTCGAGTACACATGTACGTATACTTACATAGACTTGAAGTATAAGAACATAAAACTTGAATATGTTCGTCCCTAATACTGCATAAATATCCAGCTAATCTACAATCTGGAGCTCAAGCAATAAGACTGCCCAATTTTCTGTACAAGAGCGTCATATAGGTGAGAGAAATAGAGAGAGCGAACTAGAATCTTAAGATATATGAACCAAGTTTCTCCATCCAAAACATTTAAAAAAACGGGCACACACTCAGACTCAGGGTTCACTCACTCACACACATCTCCTACATACACGCATCTATTTTCCTAAACCCACACGTAGAATGCGAAGCGATACGTATCCTGCAAAAAAAAACTACCATGGATATTGAACATGAACAAGAACAAAAACAAGGTCTGTATAACAGTACTTTTCTATATTCCAGAAGTGCAACTGGAACCAGAACTCCTTTCCTCCCCTTTTCTCCGTTTCCCAGTTTCTCTCTCTTCAAGGCAAGATAGATGACCGAAACGTGTACATCGACAGACAGCCTTGTACACCATGAAAATGCCAAGTTCCAGGTCTGGAGCTTGTTTGGCTGGAAAGTTTGGTGTCGCTCTCCTTTCTCTTATAGGTCGATGACAGCTCGGGTCTTACATACGCTAGATATTTACGCACTCGCTAGGGTATCATGTGGACTTAGATTCCTACAAATACTCTAAGTTATTGTGGCTTCAAATTTGAACCTACTTTTTCTCTCCGACTCAAACAGCTTTTGCATATATGACACCCACATATGTACTAGATACACGTGCATTTTCTTGTATATGTATCAGCATATAAGCAAATAAAACTCTAAAACCTCCTGTCTGTTTTCCATTTTAGACAGAGACTAAAATGACTTATCAAATGTCAAAAGGATTTGCTTTTCTCGTTCAACTTCTTCCTTCGAAAAATACACTGCAAAAATATATTGCAAAAAATAAAGCTAGTAATAAAACTACAAAGATTCTGCTCTGTAGCCTGCTTATTAAACATATGTAGTTATACCGGACGACCTGTATAGAACTGACGCTTTTCAATGTTTTTACATGTAAAAGCGTCAGTTCTATACAGGTCACCCGGTAGATTTTGCGACCCAAATACCAAACCTGTCGACTCCGTACACAGGGAAACAGAGAAGAAAAACCATGTGACATTAATTTTCTTTATGATATCATTATCGTCCTTATTATGTATAATTTTTTTTACATTTTTACAAGACAACAGGAGGAGACATCTTCACACTACACTTATTATTTAGTTTACACATTTAGACACTCGACCTAAGAGACAGACACATGAACACAGCAAAATGCACGGAATTTATATAAAAAATACCTAGGGCGCACCGTAATCATTTACAAATTAGCCTTGTGACGGCTCAAAGGAAATAAAGAAAATACGAAGAAGACAAGGGAAAAAGTAGAAGACCATGTATGAATAAAGACTTATACATTGGCCCAAGACAGTAGACACGCGGAAAAATATAATGTACCCGAACCCTGTCTCTCCAACGCAAACACACAACGTGCCGCTTATAACATAGAAAGAATTAGATTAAACCAGCCATTGGAAATAATAATCAATCAATTTCATATATTTTTCCTTCATGCCATACCATATACCACAACTACAATGTCGAAATCTTTGCAAACTACAAAAAACAAACACGTCATCATCAACATGTGAAACACATGACTTAGATGTTTCACTGTTATGGGTACATGTAAATGCAAACACCAGTTCATGACAAAACTTTGGTTCCCTTCCCATTACATTCGTGTAGTACTACGTATTGCTTAACATTTCTACAAGTTCAAACACGAGCTGTTCGAAGCATCTTTCTTTTGTGGAAAAAACATCCGGTGCTTTTATTATTCAAACAAACTTTATTTGTTTTTAATAATTTGGATCGGATATTAAAATCTCACACAAAAAAGGCTATAAATTTTGTGCAAACCGCAGATAATTGCAGATCCGTAATAAATAAAAAAATTTTTAAATAGGTTGCACATTGTTTGATAAAATAAAGTAAAATAATATACGAGTTTCAAAAATTTTTTACTAATAATTTAATTTTTATGACAAAAGGGTCATAAAACATTTATGTCGTTACATCATGAAAAGTTCAGATAAAACGTTCTGTTTTCGTTTAGACACCATAAAACACATGATTCAAAGATGCATTATCGGGATAAAATTAAGAACTATTGTTGCATCCCATTTACTCCATTGAATTTCATTTTCCCTCCATCTACTCACTATTAGTCGTTTCGGAATAAAAAAATTCATCTAGAGAAAAATTTTAGAAATTCTGAACAGAAAATAAAAATTACATATATTAGACATTGCATCGACATTCAACGTTGCCCAAACAAATCTTAAGTCACGTTTTCTACATTTTCTTCGGCGAATGTGCGAGGATTCTCTTTTCTGCTTCTCTTCTTTTCTCATTGTGGTTGGCTTGGTTGGTGATGGAATTTCACATTTTTCGACTTCGTTTTCTATTGTCATTCCACCAAAGTCTGTCTCGCACAGTCTGTCGTTATTTCTTTCATCCTTCTTTTAGTATAAAACTTGCAGCATATAAAGTACAAAGTTTGGCAGGCGCAGGTTTTACCAAATACCACAAAAAGTTAAGTCAACTTGGAGCCTCAGAGGTTCACATTATTTCTCAAACCTACTCTCCTTCTTTCTTAATTTAAGCTCAAAAATGTTGAGTTTGGCTACATAATTTAACTTCATTCGAGCATTTGCATTCCTTTTATTTCGCTCTCCACAAAGTATAAAACGTGGTTTTGTACTTTCTATCGCATTTTTTAATTTTTTTTCTACCCTTTTTAACTAAAAGTATCAAAAGCACACTGCCAGAATTTTAACTGTGACTTTCTTTTTAACACATTGTACACTCAATAAATTCACACAAATTTTATACAGACTTATAATAGGAATCGCGTAAATTTGATTCTTTCGTGACCAAGAGGTCATTTTTCTTCTCGTAATACGTTGTTTTTCAATGGTATACATAATGGATTTTTTCAGCTATGGTTTTTAATTTTACCTTAATATTATTGTTATTACTGCAAAACTTTGAAAGGATTCAATGTTTCCCAGCACAACCAAAATATTATGTTACGTTACATATCAAAACTTCACCCATCCCTTTTCTCCGTCCCCCATAAAAAAACATATAACAATAATAGTTAATGTGTAATTAGAATCCGAACTCAAGTAAAGTATATCACGATTATACATACGTACCAAGTAAAAAACGAAAACGGATATACGTCTACATTGTTGTACCTATCGGGAAAAAAACGGAAACATGAAATGTAGTCATAGCATACTCTACCATGCAACAAAAAACTTTATGATATGGGCTATTATATTGCCTCTTACTTTCCATGTTCATACAACATAATGATGTGATAATTATAAACGGTTGTAACAGTCCTAATTATATTACAGCATACAAAATCACAAAATGAAGAAAATTCGACAATATTGCGAATAATTATATTGAGACTTAATTTATCCTGGCCAAATCTCTAGAATAATATGCAAAATTAATACAATAGTAATATTTCTCTTATTTATTTACGGATATTTAAAAAACAATATTTAGAAAATGAAACACTAATTTAGCATGATTACCAGGTATAATTTATATTACTCATAATAACGATTAATGATGATATTAAAAAAATGTGTTATTACAATATTATCACACACAATATCAAACCACGAGGCTTGGCAGGAAGGTAAACCCACACTGACCCTTTGTAGGTGCATATAAATTGCCAACTATTGTTTTTCAACAAACAAGTATTTACTGCATATCCTCATGCATGAACGCAATAGTATTTCGATGTCCATGAATATTATTCTACGAACTCTTGTGTATATAATATATATACACAGTTTATCAACGTGAAAGAAACCTCGACGTCGGTCCAAAGGCTTAACAAATATAATATAAACTACATATATACTGTATACGATGCTACAGCATTAACTAAAATGTCATTTAACATTTATATTTAAATCTGAACTCCTTCTTGCAATTATAATCCCTAAATGTTTACTAGATTCCTAGTTTTTGCCGAAACCTAATGAGCATCTTTTCGAACATTAAAACGTAACATAAAATTCGCTTCTAATTCAAACAACGTCTAACATCGAATCCATTCAAGCTCTTTCTTTACATGCCCTTACTTTCATTCCTTTTTATTTTGTATTCATTTTCTAAATCTACAATACCGAATAAAATTAGATCTTTTACTATCAAGATGAACCAGGTGAAATGAAATCTAGAAAGCTATGGAAAACTAAATTAATTAGGAAATAAACTAGTCAAATTTTAAAAATTAAATCTGGAATTTCCGGAAAAAACTAAAACATAAAGGGAAAAAAAGAAAACTCTCTTTAGGTATTTTTAACAAGTCACAGAACTGATTATTTTTCAGCCGGCAAATTTGTAAATTTTTCCATGAAATTTTTACATCATATTGACCCAGCCACTAATAGAACTCTGACTACAAGTTAGGTAATTATGGTACATCTTATATAAGAATATATTATAATGAAAATACCTTATATTAAGACACTTTGCGTTTGCCGTTACTTACAAAATTTATAGAACTTATAAAATGTATACCATGCTTTAGTGAATGGTGTAAGTTTTATAAGTAAGGGCAAACGCAAAGTTTCTATTGTCATCAACCATTACTGACGATCACCACCACGAAATAAAAACCAAAGTGAATTACGTAGCATCTATATCCTTGCTTAAAGTTACTTTTTGTTACGTAATGTGCTCGTCTTGTATACCTGTTATGTTCTAAAATTGGTTTTATTATGATTTAAAAAAAACTATTATATGTACTGTAAGTGCATGTGTACTATACGTAAATGTACTTATAGCTTTTGCCTTCATCTCGAATCTTGAGCTCATTAAGTTCCCTTTTTCCAAATTAAATCTAAAGCTAACTGCATATACACTACTCATCGAATATTCTGCAGAAAATAGCAAGTGTTTATACTATGATATGTATTTTCGTCACGGTTATACAATAATCTTTCGTATATAATTTTGGAGAATGGGAAAATTAGGTCAACAACCAAGTCGACGTAGAAATGCCACCACAACCATTACCACGCCATGAGCAGATTGGGAATGCGCTCCTGCTCTGAGCACTGTACCATTCTCCCCTAACTTTTTTTCCTTCTGACTTTATTGCTGGTCGTGGACTTCTTTGCTCGTTGTTGGTAAGTAATCTGCTTGAGGAGTTCGCAGCAAATTACCTTATTACAATATGTAATTTGTCCCCCCGTCTCCAAAATTATACTGATAAATGTAAGTGAAGTAGAGAGGGCCTTGCATATGTGTGTACAATCGTACAGTCAATTAAAATCTCATTCCGTACATATTTTATGCAGTCATTCATTACTGGCTAAGCAGCTGTGAAGCTTAATGTTAAGCAAAAAATAGCATAGGTAATAATATACATCGACCATATAATACTGTGCACTGGACACACAAATTGATGAGGATTTTCATGTATTACACAAGTTTTTTGTCCTTCAACAGAAATCAGAAATATTTACGCTGTATGTAGAACATATATATCTGACTCCCTTATGTCATTATTTTAACCCCTATTTTTTCTACTAAAGCTTTGGTCTTGAGCCTTCTACAAGCTAATCTATCATAATTATCATCATCAACATCATATTTTATGTACAAATGTTTTACGCGGTAACACAATTCCAGATGAAAAACTATTGAATAAAAAGTATGATCTAGTGCATCGACATCATATTTTGGTTTTATAGGCATTTAGCTCGAAGGAAATTCGAAATAGCTATTCCAGAAGTCGAAAGCAAAGATTAAGTTCACCCACCAGTACTACAACTAACATGTATGAATGCACTGAATTTATCCAAGTGAGGAAAAAATTGAATTACCTCCATCTGAAGGATCGTAAATCGAACAAAATCTCATGGAAGAAGCAAGCTAGCTCAAATATTTACAGATCCAGAATTTTTGCAAAAGACTGCCATTTCTAGTTATAGTTGGTCGGTCTCCCTCCATGAACATTTAATGGCATTTGACTCCCTCGGGTCACAACAAAACAAGTAAGTAGACTCGAACAGAAGCTACAAGTTTAGCTTTTCTATCTTCCACATGTAGGTATAATATATATATACCTACATGTATACATTTATGTACAATTTTTCTAAAATCCAACCTTTATATGATAAGTAATAATCTCGCTAAAAATAAGTAATATCAAGAGCTGAAAAAATATAAAATAGCTTTATTATAATATAAGTCAAATTCTTATACATACTGACTAAAAGTCTAGAACTCTTGAGACTTAAAAGGCAGAGACAAAATCCTACATGTGTACAAGAACGAAAAGATTTCATCAAAGGCATTACGAAAAATGATCAGAAGTAAAAGCGTCTTATGTACATACATACATGTAAATTTCATTGAGCGACATGAAAGAGGCTTCACAATTACTAGAGCTCGAAATGAAACTTTCCTTGTGTCTTCTCCTCGATCATATACCGACTTTGAATTTTAAACATTTTGATAAAGCCTCCTTTCGTTACCTACATCTATCATCCAGCTTGGAGTTCTTACCGCCTTTACTGTCTATTTGTGCATTTAATCAATAACACAACTCTGAACTTTCCTAGAATTATTCATTTTGGCTCAAAATATGACACGAATGGGACATCGATGGATGAGTTAAAAATTATGAAAGACATTCTCACCGCATATACAGACTTAGAGTATACAGAAGGGTGTTCGGCTACTATTTCTACACTTGGCTTTGGTCACCATAAATTTTGTATCTATCTCAACGTCAAATACTAGAGAGCATTTCAAAGTTCATATGATTTGCTTGCTTTTTAAAAAAAACTTGAATCAATTTCATCAATTAATGGCCAAGTTCTAGCCCTTTGAAAAAAAGACCTCAAAAAACAAGTTTTCCCAGCTTCTTTGACCTGTCACGACATTAGGCAGTATAGCAGGACCACAATGTAAACATTTCTAAATACAGGGGACTATACTTAAGTAATGTCCCAAAGCACGTTGCCGAGTTCAAAGGGGTATGGAAAATACTAAGGTTTTCCATGGAGACTTCGTGTCCGATCAATATGTACGCCAATACAAATGAACGGAGAAAAAAGTTTTTCTACCTCTGTTTTACCATAAATGAATTGTGGACAACCACCGCAGCAATTTTACTCAAATCTTTTTACTTTAACACATTTGTGAGGAGTTTACTTAACATGCCCAATTGTCATTATATTTTACTTTAAGCTTGTCCGTTTTCAAATAATCAAAATTTAAAAAGCCGTTGTTAGGAAAATACAAAGAAAAATGAGATTGGGGGAAAAAAAAATTTCGAGGTATTTTTTGCAAAGGGCCACAACTTGGCCGTAACTTCATGGATTCAAGTTTTTTTTAAATCGCAAGCAAATCGTATTAAATTTTGTGCTCTGTTCTTTATTTGGTTGTAAAATAAGTAAAAAACATACTGAGACCTATTGTCTACAGTAGAATTACTAGCCGAACACCCTCAGTACATGCAATTCATTCGTACATTTTACAAGACTTAATTCATAGTTCTCATACCTCCATCAAATACCAAAAGACTTCTGCATTAAGTCTCAAAGTTTGCCAAAAGTATCATGTATTTTGTTTAAATGAATTCAATATGCTCAACATTTTGATGAGGGCAAAACCTGCATGATAACTCACATTGGCATCAGTGTAAACCATACATTTCAATATTTTTTGAGGTTTATTGCTACTGCGGTTTTTCTCACCGATTCGCTTAGTGGATCACTAATAATAACACTTTTAAGGAAAATTGCAACCGTAAAAATCCATATCTTTACAAATGAGTCAAGACCAAGACACTCTTTCTTTGTTCCATTTTTTGTACATCAGTAGTGAACAATGAAAGGATAAGTATGAGAAAATGTGCAAGCTCAACATTCAAGGTTTTGCAATGCAACCCATTTTAAATGCGTTTATTCATGCAAAGTCCTTTTCAACCCCAAAATAATGTTGAGGAACGATGAATTTTTTGGTTCAAGTCAAGATATGGAAACAAAAAGCCACCCAAGCAGAACAACAACATGATTCTACTTTCATCTCATGCCCCCGCGTTCGTCGCCCTATGCAATAGATTTGGCTTTATCTTTAGTTTCACATTCAAAAACCTTCCTCCTCCACAACTATAAAGAAACAGCAAAACTATACATTTCTTTACCCACATACTTACCAAAAATTACATTTCTTACACTGATGAGCTAGGCTAGTTTTAACCTGTCTTCTGTTTATAAAATACCCGTACCAAGAAGCTACGCATTTTATTTTCACATACACTCTTGTATGTAGGTATATTAGTACGCAACTCGGTTGAAACCTCATTTCAAGAAGCTTGGAGACTAAACATTTTTACACGCACTCAAGACGAAAATATATTATGCAGTATAGTCGAAAATTCCTCTTATATACACAGTGGATATCAAGTAGACCTATTCATTTATTTATACGCCTACGCAGGTTCTAGAAAAAAACTATTCAATTCCCAACTCAGATTCAATACAAATTTGCATCGTTCTCATCTATTCTCCTTTCTTCTGTTAACTATTATTTCCCCTCGACATTCGACACTGATGCATTCCATGTTCTCCGTGCAATTTTTTATTATTTGCACATTTGCAACTGTCAAAATAAAATATTCATCCCTTTTCAATTATTGATTCGCAGATGATTCAACATTAAATTGTAAAACAGTGTACAATATTTCAATCATATTTAGTTATATTTTTGCAAAATATCCATTTATTATTCAAAATATTATTTCATTTTATAACAACATATGAATTATGAAAATCATTCATACCATTTTTTCACTTTTCCATTTTATACCGTGAAAATGATTGAATATTGGAAAATTACAGCGTCATTCATGGAAATCTTTGTCATGTCTTTGTTATCTCTTCCTTTGTCGCACAACTACTACAGTTATTTCTAAACTGCAGAAGAGGGTCCAAGTCGGACCAACAAAATTTCTTCAATTCCAACACAAAATATCCGAAACAAATGACAAAACATGCAGAATAAACAAGAACACTATCAAATAAATTCGTATTTCATATTATTTTCAATCGCCCATGTTCATAAAACTAAACGACCGCCGCCCGTGCTTCTTGTTTTGTCTCGCCTCTCGCCTCTTGTGAAATAGGAGATCTTCCTTCGTCCTTTCATCTTCATCCTCTGCCATTTCATATTTGAATTCTACACACTCATGCTTATCTTCTTTCTCAGCTATATTCCTCGAAGGTTTGAGGATCTCGGAATGGAATGCAAAAGGGGAATACAATGAAAAAGTGTAATGTAGAAAAGAAAAAGCACATGCATATTTCTCGAAGAAAGCCATGCATCATTGCCATGACAGTCTGTTCGAGTGAACTCAAGTAGAGAGAAAAGGAGAGAGTAAGGACGAAGATGCTGGGAAGTAAACGATACTACAACGAAATCAGACATGGAACCAGCTGCAAACTGCAAAAATTCCAGTCTCTCATTGAACTTTCCTTGTCTGCACTTGGCTTGTCTTCACTTTAAGCTCTCATTTCTGCCAGCCTATTTCTTCCATCTCCTCACATTCTTCGACCTTTCTACGTATGTATATCTTTCCCTCACTAGCTTTTCCATCTCCTTCAATTCAATCTCATAGCCGGCCGTCATCTCCGGCTATGAGATGACGACCGGCCGACCAAAAAGAAGATACAATGGATGAGAAAAAAAATAAAAGAGAGGACACAACGAAGGAACACACTAGCCTATCTTTCACTCTCTGCTAAAGCAATGTGCATCCTTCCGTCCAATACTAAAAATAATTAGGTTCATACCATCCCAAGAGGGAAAAGCAGAACAAGTCTTATCTTAAATACAATTCTCTCTCTCTATCTTTTTTCTCTCCTACTTCAGACACACCACACACATTCACATCAAGGAAAACTCCTTATTTTATACTAGCGCGTTTCACATTTCCTCATGTCTTCTCCTTCTTAGTTCTTCTCAACTCGCCGCTTGTTTTTTGTAGTTGAGTTGACTTTGGCATTGACTTTTCTTATATATAAATTATATACATACGCATTATCCTTTATTATATGGCACAGCTTGTTCCTGTATACTTACTCTTGAGTGAATTGTATACATGGAACTTCGGATTTCGGAACCCGTCTACATCGCCATTGGACTTTTCGCCATTTCTTTATGCGTCTTAAGTAGATAATTTCTTAGGGGTGGAAATAAAATAAGATCACCCATCTTTTATCTGTAGCCCTGCCTTGAAAAAATTTTACAGAGTATCATACGAAAATACTGTAGAAAAAATCGTTTCTTGTTTCTATGCATGCATTACTGTGTATAATTTGCATTAAAGATGATTAAATAACATAGAATTAAATTTTTACTTTGAATACAATCATGCAGAAGAAACAAACAGTGTACAGATACCGTGTCTAAATATAATAATACTTGAATTTGTCGGACAGATTAAAACTAGATTTATCATCACTACTATCTAGAAATTTCTCCTATATAGCATTAGTAACCACAACAAGGAACGATATTGTAATTATTAGAGGGAATCTGTCATATCTCCTTCGTCGCTCCCATTTTTTCCCCTGTACATTTCACAATAAATAGTCTCTATAAATTAAAAAACATCTGCTCATCACCGTTAAACAGCTAATGTCAACAACTGATCACTTCATCGTCAGTCATCCTCAAAATAAATACAACCGTGACGTTGAAGAACAAGTCCAGAGAATTATGTAAAACCATTTTTCTATAAGACGTCAAAGTTTGGAATAAATTGATATACTTTTGAAATTTTAATATTCAAAGAGTTTAGAGTAAGAATATTTACCAAAGAGGCTTCGAATTCTTAATTGTGTACAGGGCTGCTCATCGTCCTTAAATGTATTCAAGAATTCAAGTTTTTATGTGACCACAGAAACTTTCATCACTTATGCTACACTATATAGTCAGTTAGATTAGTTAAAAGTAGATGGTCATTTTGAAGGAGAATATCTACTGTAAAACTTCTTAAAAGGTACATTTAGATTCAAGGGTTTTAGAAAAGTTGAGGTGGAGGCGCAAAACGTCCAACTTTACTTGACAACCAAGTTCAGAAGCTATCAAAAATTGATGCACTACATACTTTTTAGATGAAACTGGCAACAGTCGTTGTACACTTTTTACTTCAATTATAACTGCAGCGACCGTGCAAGAATGAATTTCGCTCGTAATGCTGAATACTGTATTAGTTTAAGCTTTGTTGGATCCATACATACTGAAAATGAGATCAAACACTCAAAACATCTGACTTTATCGTGGTCCTTAAACAACAGGCGCATCTTCGTCTGCATGCATAAAAAAGGGAAATGGAAAAAAGGAAAACCAGAACAATTTCATTATCAAACTAAAATTAAAGATAACATCTTAATCCCAAATCACAAGCGCAACTCGTACATTGTCTAGGTGACGTACGAATCGCGTTATTTATTTGGGAGAATCGACATATCTTTCCCATCTCTGTATCTCCCTGTCTGTCTGCAAAAACAACAACCATTACAACAAGAATAATATGTAATAATAATGCTTAACCAGTATTTAAAAGGGCTTGGCTAACTTCAAGCTCGTGCCCTTGTACTTCCCACTCTTTGCATTGTTGCTGTTATTATTTTACGTACTTCATTTTCATTTCCATACCCTCTAAATTAAGTACATTGTATCAAGTACATTTTGTAAATATAGTATGTGCAGCAGTAATAAATAGCGAGACGTTTCTATGGAAATACTATACGCTAATACATGAGGGAAAACAGCTTTTCATTACTACGGCTCATACGTATAAATACGTATGTATTAATGAGTGCCAAACGCACTATGGAGTGGTGCGTTTGTCAAATTAATATGAGCTATATCCAAACACAATACCAAAATTTTAATGCTTTGTCTACGCGAAATGCAGTAAGCTTCAATTATGCAGTAAGATTCAATTAGCAGAGCTGGGAGTTGAAGCCATCATTTAGATACAAATGAAGCTAACAAATGTTGTGTGTTTTTTTTACCAAGCAAATGATTCTACATATATGAGTTCTAAGCATAATATGTGGAGTACAAAAGTAAGTATAAAACGGAAATGTACATATAAATAGAAAAATTACAAATACAAAAAAGGCACAACTCTTGAATGCAGACTGTAACCTTTTTGCATTAACTAGACTTCTTTTTATTTCCGTTTTAACCCATTCCAGTACAAAAGTCTATTCTAATAAAATTGATTGTTATTGACGCCATATTGAAATGCATGGAACTCAAACATTTCAGAATTTCGTATGAATATCATACAGACCGATGTACTCAAGCATATCACACATTCAATCTAAACAAACTTTAATAAAATTTCTTACACATCACTTCTAACTTCTATGGGAAATGTTTCTTGAAAACAGTACATTTTTTAATTGAAGCTAATAACACCACTAAAATTCCATCAGTATTTCAATTGATTTATCTTTCAGTTTACTATAATTAGTAGTACACATGTGTAGCAAGAATACCTACGGGACATTTTTTTCTAAAAATAAAAAAATGAATAAACATGTATTACATTATCATATGCTATATACGTACAGGTATACAGCCTAATGTACACAATTTTTACCCTATATGCATGATAGTAGCCTCACTTTAAACTTTAAACATGCTCACCAGACAAAATAACACCTTGCCTATTCTTTTCGACCTTGCTGTGTCCGCACCATATCCCACTGATTAAGAGTAATTTAGTTTGTCTGCACGTTATCATTGTGCATTTTTGAATCTTGAATCACATAATATATTTGATGTTCGTAGATCGGCCAAGAAAATACAAGCAAGTGAATGTACTAAAAAAGAGACTAATTCCAATGCAAGTTTTTTCTCTTTTTATAATCTTGCCGCTTTCAACATCCTCTGCATGAAATTTTGACGTCAATTTGAATAATACAACTGAAATGTGCATCTTTCCTCCAGCTCCAGCTTCATAGTGCGTAGAAGTAGTAATGCTGTGTAAGTACAATCAGCTTGCTGCTAATCACCACCTCGCACCTTTCCTATTACCCTAAATCTATCCGTATCCATCCATACTGTGCGTTAAATTTACGTAGACATTTTTTCGTTACCCGAAAAGTCTGGAGAATATCTCCATGAACGTAAAAGAAAATGTAAACACAAGCCCATTCCTATCATGTCAAAGTCATAATCGTAAATGCAATGAGTAGCACCATTAAGCAGACGGCACTGTCCCGGAGCAATCGCATACGCAGGTAAACATTTATGCATGATACATACATAAGGTAGAGGCTCCCAATTGTGACCGCTTTTTGAGAGGTTGAACTTTGAAGCTCTTTCACAATCAACTGTTCATAGAAACTTCGGGTTTCAAA
>JAQIVE010002856.1:0-18509 GCA_034698285.1 Sminthurinus bimaculatus | reverse complement strand
GAAATTCTGCTAAAAATTTTAAAAACCTAGGAAAAAAGACAAAGTGTCTCAACCCTTGTAGGTTTTGGAAATACGCTTCCGGGACTCCAGTAACTCGTATAATTACAGCCAAACTTCACCTTACAGGTAAGGCTCGTTTAACTATTAATTATACTTCGTTCCTTCCGTCCCTTTCGTAGAACGAAGTTAATTAATGGTTTACGATATGTAGCTGTTCAAAGCTATTAAAAAATTTTTGAACCAAGAAAAACAAAAAATTTTGTAGATGATAATGAATGTATATTTTATACATAATACATGATTATTATTACAATTTAAATTCCAAACTAATCACATGATAATACAGCATTAGCATAATTGTTTACATTAGTTTCGATAGGTCTATTGTAAAACTTGGCAAAACATTGAGAAGTAGCAGACCATCCTGCTTGTAGTCCTATTTCACTAGTACTCATACCACTAGTATATGCCTTTGAAGTAGAGGCTCCTCTATATGAGTGAGCCTTAAAAATGCTTATATCTATACCAGCTAACTGAAGAAACTCCTTCAGCCAACGACCCACTGTATCTCTAGATACAGGCTTAAAAGGTTTTTGATAACTTAATAATAATTCATCATGATTTCTATTTTTTTAGTGTACTTTTCAAATAATCAACAATTGTGCGCTGTACGCACAATTTTACATTCTGATAAAGAGGAAAGGTAAACATTGGTTGATTTACACCAGGCTTAGATGTTTTTAGATTAGCCGTAATCTTAATGTACATAATATTATTATAATATGTAATATTAGATAACATAATTGAATGAATACTCTGCACTCGGTGTGCAGTTACAATTGCTAATAACGCTGTTAGCTTTAGCGTCAATATTCGTAAGGACAGTTCCTCATTTACAGGTAAAGTACAAATATATTTTAATAATACATTTACATCCCAAGTAGTCTTATATCTAGGCAAAGGTGTTCTTAACTTAAATACACCTTTAAAAAATCTATTTACAATAGGATGGTTACCAATTGGAAACCCCTCGATAGGTTTAAGACACAAAGACAAAGCCGAACGGGCTGAATTAATAGAAGAATAACCTAAGCCCTCGTCATACAATGTACATAAAAACTCCAAAAATTCTTTTAGTCCTACATTTAAAATATCAATATCACGATTTGTACAATATTTAATAAATTTATCAATATAAACTTTATACTGTTTTTGAGTGGAAGTAGCACAAGAGGATAATAATATATTTATTACACTTTCACTAAATCCCCAAGACTTGTACGCTTCCCGCATAATATTGCTGCTACTAACCGGAGACTCCGATATAGGGGGTGAGGACTAGATACAACAAAAGATTGCAATAAAGATTCATGAGGTTCCATTATAATGCATTCATCCTTTACAAGAGATTTAAACAATGGATACCATGGCTGCGTAGGCCAATATGGTACAATAAATAAGCCTGTAGCTTTATCATTTATCAATTTTCTTAAAGCTCGAAACACCAAACAAAAAGGTGGAAATGCATAAAGCTTAAGTCTTGACCAATCTAGCGTAAATGCATCCACATATGTAGATTTTGGATCTTGGTACCAAGAGCAAAATCTATCACATTGGTAAGTTAAATGCGATGCAAATAAATCTATTTCAGGTTTAAATTGTAAACCCTTGCATACACGTCGAAATTCATTAAAATTTAACTTCCAATCTGAATCGTCTATCTTTGCTCTTGATTCTCTATCCGCAATAATATTACAATTTGTATTAATATAAGTAGCAAAAATAATAGTATTATGACTCTGTAGCCATGTGTATATTCTCTTAGCTATGAGATGTAATCTAGGGGAACGACAACCTCCGTATTTATTTATATAAGATATAGCCACTGTACTATCACATCGAATTAAAATGTGTTTCTGCATTATTTCTCTCCTAAAACAATGCAATACTTTTTCTACGGCTAATAATTCTAGTTCGTTTATATGTAAACACTGCTGCTCTAAATCCCAGTGTCCTCTTACTTTATTATTATTTAAATGTCCTCCCCAGCCGGATAAGGAGGAATCCGTGAAGATAACGAGATCATATTTATCATTTCGAATTTTATTCTTCCCACTTACTAAATTATTTGTCCACCATAATATATCCTCTTGTGCTATATCACTTAACTTAATATTAGCATTGAATTCCATATTATTAGCTTCTAAAGCTCTACCTTTTTCAAATTCAAGTTGCCTTGTGTATAACATACTGTAACTTAAAGCTGGTGCAGCAGCTATTAGGTTTCCTATATACTCTGCCAAACATTGAATTGTTATTATATCTTTGTTTAAAATAGTCTTACTTAATGCTAAAATCTTTTCCTTTTTCTTTGAGGGCAACTCGAGTATCATTTCATGTGTATTAAAGAGAAACCCCAAATATTGAATTGTAGTAGAGGGCTCAAGTTTAGACTTATCGCTAATCAGGAATCCTAAATAGGATAAAAGACTAACACAAGTATTTATTGTTGATTTACAATCCTCCAAAGTTCTACCGGCAAGTAAAATATCATCTAAAAATATAATAACTAAATGGTTATTTAATCTCAATTGAGCAATAACAGGTTTCATAATCTTGGTAAAAACTCTTGGAGCTGAAGATACGCCAAAAGGCAAACAAGTGTATTCATAAAGTTGATCCTTGAAACGAAATCGTAGATATTTCCTATATGCATTATCTATAGGTACAAGATGGTAAGCATCTTTTAAATCAATACTACCCAAGTACATATCCTGTTCTAATAAATTACATACGGATCGATAATCTTCCATTAAAAAGTGTTCGTTGTGTATAAACTTATTAAGAGGCTTCAAGTTTAAAATTAATCTGTGAGAACCATCAGACTTGGGCACTGTAAAGATTTTTGATATAAATTGCCCCTCGATATTATTAGTGGGCTCTATAGCCCCTATTTCTAACAACCTATTGATACATACTTGAACAATTTTTTCCTCGGCTATAGTAAATTGGGAAATATATTCATTACGTTGAAATGGCAACGTTGTTAATTGTAATTTATATCCTAATATACAATCCAGAACAAATTTATCACTAGTAATATTTTTCCAATTATTAAAAAATATTTTTAATTGGCCTGCGTACTTTTCATTTTTACTCACATTATTATTATTATTTATTAACGACGATTCGGTGCTGAAAAACCTTGATTCCTGGGGCGGAAGCCTGGCCGTGCCCCTCTCCCCCGGGCTCTTGGAAGATATCCCCCTGAGTTTAAAGAATTAGTATTTGAAGCTGATGATGATGATGATGCTCCTCTAGCATAAGGATGAACCCGATAATTTCTTCTTCCTCTAGTAGGAAAGCTGCCCATAGTTGGCCTAAATTGTCGTACTACAGCATTAGCTGCATAAATTTTACCAAAATACAAACCTTATGATATGGTTAAATCATTTAACTAAATATTAAAACTCTAGAGCTTTCATGTTATTTGTAATATTGAAAATATTATAATATTGTTCTGTTCTTTTATTCGAAACTGAATAAATATATCTTTTTATACCTGCTCTCAGATCTGCTTCGAAATTATCTCCAAATAGGGACTCAGTGACTGGCACTCCAGAATGGCACATTGCAGCTATCTTAGGATAAGCAACCTTCAAGTATCCTCTTCTTCTTGAGTTAATATCCTTAGCAGCTAAGCCCAAAGAAGTGGCAGAATCAAGTAAAATGGGGGAAAGTCCCACCAGGTCATCTTTCTTGAGGTCTTTCGATCCCATCAATTTGTAAATTGTATCAACAACTTGGGCTTGACCAACCATGGCTCTGCTTACATGATGATGGAGGGACTGGAATTTAGCATCCACAGTTCTTACTTGTTGGGGTAAAAATCTCCATAGTTCTTGATTCAGTCTGGGAACTCCAATAATTTTGCAATTATCAGGAGGGAGGAAGTCACTTTTAATTTTCTCCAAGGTTTCCTTCTGCGTCTCCTGCTTCATAATATTTGTGAAGGCAATAGCTACATTTTCACTCAATGAAGGACCATATTCTTGCTGCTGGTTGTTGGAATTAAGTAAGTTATCTATTAGAGATAAATTCCCATCCTCAGCTGGCTCTTCAGTATTATCTTGAGGGATGCCTTCCATTAAGATGTGAAGGGGATTAACAACCAAGGACTCATCTTCTATATTTTCCTCCATATTAATATCTTCCTCCATATAATAATCCTCGTATTCTTCAGCTTGATTTAATCTATCGAGTAATGCTCCCACACATGTGGATAAATCTTTTAAGATTTCATTTGAGGGTAAATTAACCGAAGGCGGAGGGATTTCTCCTATTATAAAATTTTAAAATAAAATTTTCCTTTGTAAAACTACGTTTCACATTTATTATGTGTTATATAAAGCACTATCCATTTAAAACTGTTAAATATAATAAAATATTTACAAAAATATTATTCTGTAAGTAAGTTAGACTTACGATTTGAGGTAAGATCAACCACACTAGTAGTAGGAGCGTTGGTACCATTGCTGCTACTACTAGATGCACCTTTGCTTGAGCTTTGGTCCTTATTTGATTTAGTAACATTTGTATTTGTTGTTGGAGGCCTTCCTCTCTTCTTTATATTGGCTTTTGATTGATTCAAGAGATCCTCAATACTAAAAGTTTTTTAATATAAAATTACATTTTATAAGTTTTGTTTCGGCCTCAACTCATTACATGAGTGGCAAATTGCATCATAATATGATGTATAATATGTATATTACTCATTACATGAGTTTATTATTTGAGCATGTATACTACGTATAATGCATAATGTATGCATAGATTTATTATAATGTATGTACTACGTACAAAAATTTCATACTTTTTTCAAATTAATTCCTCATTTGTTAATTATTTATCATAATTATAAATTGCACATACGACCTTTGGTTATTTTTAGAACTGTTTAGTTATTTAAATGAAATGAAATGTTACTTAATGAGTGTAAGAAATGAGAGGAGAGAGAAGCCTAGAATATTCTATGCATACTATACGTATATTATACGTATATAGCATCAGCCGTACGGCATGGTCTTGCTTCTCTCTCTTACTTTTGAATTAAAATTTTTCAAAAATTATCATATAAAAATCACCAATCCCAATTAAAATTATGCATATATGTAATTTTTATTAACGTACCTGTCCAACTGCGGTGGTTGATCCTCTCCGGACATCTTTTTGGCCGGGTAAAATCGGTCGAAAACGGGAACGCAAAACAAGTACACCTCGTCGTCTGAATGACAAAATAACACTGAAGCGATGGGGCAGGGAATAGTAGGAGCGCGCATATTTTTAAAATCTTTAAAGCATGTCATCTCGTCTCTGTATTGGCATAGGGCCACTACATATCGTAAACCATTAATTAACTTCGTTCTACTTCCGGGACTCCAGGAACTCGTATAATTACAGTCAAACTTCACCTTACAGGTAAGGCTCGTTTAACTATTAATTATTTGACAATTTTATTCACTACAAGTTAGGCATACATGTACTTGCAAATTCATTTTATTCATTGTGTAAATACGTACATACTACATACTTAAAGTCTAAATAATATTTTACCGAATTCCAATTTACTTAAATACTGTATGCGGACAGTTTTTGACAGCTTTTAGTTATTATACTAATTTACCTAAAAAGAGGAAGAAAAAATAATATACATGTGTATTGTGCATATTATTTAACTATGAAAAATACAGTAAGTACAACCCAAGTTCATCGTGTAAATAACTTTTCCCTAAAAAGCGTAAATAGGTAAAAAGTATATAATAACATTATTTTAGATTTAAATATGGTACAAACATGTTAATGCGTACAAAATGTATACAATAGAGAGGGCAAAAACGATAATAAAAATAATCTATTATCACGTATAACTTCAAACTAAAAAATTAATACATGTAAGTTTTTAATATTTAACATTAAGATGATCATCAGCTTATGGAGAAAATAATGTAATATTACTAGTAGTATAGCATCATAAATATAATGAATACATGGCAAAAAAGTTCATTGAATTCTTTGTCTTCCTTAAAACAAAGTAACCAGAGTGTATGTAGCATAAGAATATTTACTATCATTACAACCTATATTAGCTTTAGTCCATTTCTGTGTTGTCATTATTAAGGTTTATATTCAACTGTTAGCAGGCTCACTGGAAGGCTCATGACTAGCTGCTGTCTCAGTATGTTCACTAGAATCCATATCGCCTTCGTTGTCAGCTCCAGCTACATCATCATTAACTTCCTGTTCATTTGACTCAGATTCCAATTCTTGGTCCTTTGCCTCAGGATCTTCAGAAGGTTCATTTCCACCTTTTTCTTTGGGCTCAGTAGTAGTTTCAGCAATATTGTACTTGCGAAATTTGTTAAAATCTTTTACAACACTCAGACAGCAAATGTTCTTAAATACTTCAACAATGATAACATATGTTGGCTCATTTAAGTTGACAACATTCAATGCATTTACGCGGGTCACATCCTCAGCTAATCTACGTATGAGTGCTTCACGTTTCAAAGAGCCATTATAACGGCTTCGGTAGCAAATTTGGTAGGAGTTGCATCCAGTTTTAAGGTATTTTTCGAGTAAACCTTTAGCAGCTTCGGAAATATGCTCTACATCAGCCTAAACAACCAGAACAAACTACACTTAAAAATGGTATTTTTTAATATTGAACATTTTTTGCATTTTATATAATTATAAATTATGGAATAGAATTGTCTATTGTCTCAATAAAAATAAATATTATTCATGTTAATGTTTGTTTACAGTCGAGTCTCAAACTAGTGGCATTTCGTGGAAGACACGAGACACAATTTTCATAACATTATAGAAATGAGATTGACTCGTTGATTAGTCCAAGTTTCTAATACCATGGAGGGAATGACCAGCTTTTACATTCAATACACTGACTAGCATATGGATTATGGGCATACAGATCACTAATTTGAGACTCTACTGTATAATGTATATGCATAAAAAGTATTTTAATCATTAACAGTCATTGACACTAAATACGTACCTTGCAAGTAACTTCAATTGGAACCATACGCAGAAGAAATCGAGATTTTTGCTCTTTTTTGCTTGTAATATCTTCTAAAATCCTATGAGCTAACTTTACAGGGTCTTCAATCTGATAATAGGATCATGAAATAGAAAAAACAAGAACATTACATGTCATTTAATATCAGCCCATCTCGCATTACATTATATTATGTTGTACTCTATAAGTTCCAAGTTTATGATCTCACAGGAATACGAGATGGAAAATTAGAAGTAATTGGTTTGTGTCCGGCACAAATGGCAGCAATAGTACTAACTTGTACTAATAATATCACTATATACAGTGAATGCATAGTTTATCATTTTAAATCTAACTGAATGACGACAAAATGTATAGCGCATTGCATTTTGTGCCTATAAACTATAACACCAATCATGACATCATAATATAATGTCACAAACATTCTTAATTCTCGTTGTAGTTTCGAGAACTCGAAACTACCACGAGAATTATAATAAAATACTTCCAAAAACCAATACGCATTCGGACTGATGACTGATTAATAGACTCTCATAAAATGAAAGCATTTCATACTTATTTCTTATTTTATACTTTTCTTTTGCATATTGCATATCAGTGTTGATTTTGATAATGCATTTACCCATATAAGAGTGCATTAAGTCCCTAACGATATTAATTTTATTCCCGTTTCGTATTCCTGTGCAATGAGAAGTATATATAGGGTAAGATGTAGTAAATACTTATTTGAAGCATACCGTAGTTTTCACAAAGACAACATTTTTAACTCCTGTATTAACAGACTTAAATCTCCACTCAGTTCTTTTTAATTCTTGTCTTTCTTGATCTAGGGCTGATTCAATATCTTCATCCTCATCATCATCCAATCTTTTCTCTCCAGATGCTGCCTAAAAATATAATAAAAATACAAACATGTTCTTATAATGAGTATAATACGGTCATAAAAGTTACCATAAAACTTTTATTCTACATTAAATGTGTATTTATTTACACTTCTTTCCAAAAATTTCAAAAAAAGTCATTATATGTAGTTTTTAGTAGGAAAATTTGTCTTCAAAACGTAATCTCCACAATTTACACAGGGGCATACAGATTCTTGGGAAATAGCTCGAAACACAAATAAAGTGCTATCGCAAAATAAGGTATAGAGATCACATGAAATTGATGAAACTACTTGGTCAAGAAACGAGACATAATATATAATATACATTGTATATACATGGATACTTAAAAAGAAAACATCTGTAAACATCATGGACATTCTGTGACATGAATTATGATAATAATTTACTATCACAGAGCAAATTCATAAAATGTTCTTATATCTTAAATACACACAAGTAAGTTCAGTCAGGGAGAACAGATAAACGATAAACTCCCTATATCTTCGAAAGAGCTTCTGTACAATTTTATACTTTTTGTAGTTTTTATTGACAGAAAGCAAATATGAGAGAATTTTTATTATCTATCGTCTAAATCTTCTAACTTGTAAGATATAAGACGGCGACAGTAAAATAAACACGATAAATGATAAATAGTAAGACGTAGCAAGTGAATATGTATCATATTCCTATAACTCCTTCTATCTGTAGGAAATTTGAAACCTATTAATATTATGTATCCTATCTTAGCCTACAATTTATAATAATACATTAGTTTTCGTACATTTTTAGTATGTAGTATACATTCTTCAATGAATCTTTCAATTTTTTTATCATACTGAATACTGAAAACTGATACATGATAATATAATGAACGTATAAAACTTACGGGTTCAGTTTCGTCAGGGCTAAGGGTCGTTGCAGGTTGTGAGTTAGTATCGCCGTTGTTGCTCTCTTTCGTCTTTGAAGAACCACTCGCATTGTTAGTGTCAACGCTCTCATCATAGTACTCGTTGAGGAGATTGTACGCTTCGTGAATAGCTTCCCTTTCCTGTAAAAAAGTAAAACCAAGTAAGATTAGTAACACATAACATAGCATACATTTATTTAAACTAATTAATTAATTAATTGCTTTAGTCTTTAGTCAAAAGTCAAAAGTGTATCGCATATCGCATACTATAAATAATGTAGGTATTTAAATACATTACAAGTTCAAAATCAATTAACATTTTATTATAACAGTTTTATTAAGTAAGTTTAGTAAGTAAGTACAGTGTACTTACTTACACACTACACACTTACCTTAAAATTTGTTGTACAAAGGAAACCCTTCATTCCAATGTCAATAGCCGTATTTCCTGGTCTATCTCCTCCACCACTTCCCCATCCTCCTCGTCCTCTATTGTTATATCCACCACGACCTCGTCGAGCTTGCTTTTGATAGTACATTTTCGCTTTTGACTTTTGCCGATTTGACCCTTGCCCTTGTCCAGAATTTCCAGATTTACCCATCAATCAAAGACAACAACAAAATAAGCCGGAACGAAAAAAAAACACAATCTTCTCCAATGAAAAAAACCTCATCACGTTCCGAAAAAATCAAGGATATATACATTTTATCGCGGCAAGACCAGTTTAAACATCACAGATATCTGCATGCACGTTGTTGCTCTGTGATTTTTTTTAACTACTTTAGATAACTCGGTCATTAACATTATAAGCTTGCTTTTAACTCGTGTACCTTTTGCTTTTAATAGGACGGACATTTGTGTAGACTCGACGTCAGACACGCAGTGACACAGTTTTGGATTTTGAAGAAAAAGAAGCAATCATGAAATACATTTTGGTTACTGGTGGGGTCATTAGTGGGATTGGTAAAGGAGTTATTGCTTCATCCATTGGAACAATTTTAAAATGCTGTGGTATCCGAGTCACTGCAATTAAAATTGACCCCTATATCAACATTGATGCCGGAACCTTTTCTCCTTACGAGCACGGTAAGTACATAACTATGTATGTATACATTATTTTGCATCATAGTTTATGGTGACCAAGTTCATCATGCAATGACATGTCAGTTTTTTAATGTAATTAAAGTGTCATGTATATTAGATATTACTTAGATAGCTAAGTTGTAATACATAGTTGTAGTAATGCCCAGTACACACAACAAAAGTTGCCAACTTGAACCAAAATTTGATGTTGATAGTTGATAATTTTGTTCATATACAGGGGAAGTCTATGTTTTGGATGATGGTGGAGAAGTTGACCTTGACTTGGGAAACTATGAAAGATTTCTGGACGTGACTTTACATTCAAATAATAACATCACGACGGGGAAGATCTACCAACATGTTATTAGCAAGGAACGAAGAGGGGACTATTTGGGGAAAACGGTGCAAGGTATGACAAACTGTTCAAAAAACCAATTTTGACAAGAGGCTCTGTCTTTCATCTTTAATCATACAATGAAAGTATATGTATATTGTAGATGGAATACATAAAAAACATAAATTCCAATTCAATTTCAGTTGTTCCTCATATCACTGATGCCATACAAGATTGGGTGGTGAAAGAAGCTAAACAACCCGTCACGACTGACAACTTGGAACCAGAGGTAACAAAATGAAATAATAGTTAGTATAATAGTAGTATAATAGTTACGTTTGCTTGCATTTATACATTGTACATGGTATGAAATTATAAATGACAGTTTATAATCGAAATGTGCTGTTTTTCAGGTGTGTATTGTAGAACTTGGTGGTACCATCGGAGACATTGAGGGCATGCCCTTTGTTGAAGCATTTAGACAGTTTCAATTCCGAGTTGGACGAGAGAATTTCTTTGTAGTGCACGTGTCCTTGGTTCCACAGGTATTAAAGTTTTTTCAAGCACATAAGTAAACCATGTCAAATAACATTAATATGTATAGCATAAATAGTGAGCACATCGGAGCACATATTATGATAAGTATTACACACTACACATATACTACCAGCATCTTTATGAATTAGGGATCGTAAGCATGTAATTATAAAAAATGTGTATGAACATTTATTTTAGAGATTCGATTCAAAATACCATTTCATTTTTACCATGTATGTAACCTTCCTCTACGTTCTTTCTCTCTATCTCTTTTTTCCTTATAACCTAACATGTAAGAAAAATGTCTCTCTTTAGAGTTCACGTTAGACTTCAGTGCATTTCATACCGTCATAAGAATTCATTTGCGTTTTACATAATTGTTTGCATGCTTTTTGGAATAGATAGAGAGAGGTTTGAATGTATTTACTTTTGGAATTTTGTCCATACATGCACACATTCTTGTGTACTTACCATTAGTTGGTAGTTCGTCACATTGGATTTACATTGCATATTATTGTAACTCTAATCATTTCTAGCTCCCTCAGATCTTGTTGAACTTTAATATTTGATACAATAAACTTCTGTTATTGTAGCCTAAATCGACTGGTGAGCAAAAGACAAAACCAACGCAGGCGAGTGTACGGGAACTTCGTGGACTCGGATTGTGTCCTGACGTCGTAGTCTGTAGATCAGAGAATGCAATAGGTTCCGATGTTCGAGAAAAAATCTCAAACTTTTGTCATGTTGCACCATCACAGGTTTGTTTGCAATATGTCAAGTGTTATAGTTTATTACTCTTAAGTTTTAAGATTTTTGTATTTACTGCATCATGTGAAAAAGACCAGTAACATGTTTAATATTGAATCACATTATAGGTGGTGTCCATACATGATTGTAGTTCTATTTATCAAGTCCCACTTCTGCTGGAGCAACAAGGAATCTTGAAAATCTTCCGTCAACGTTTGGCACTGGATAGAATCCCAGAAAAAACATCCCCACAATTTATGTCCAAATGGAGAACTCTTGCAGAAAAGTAAAGCGTCTTTTCAATTCAGCCTCTACTTCTTTTCCTATGTATATATTTTACCGTTTCAAAGTTCGTGTTATCCTATACTATATATGATGGGTGATTTGTTGTTGTTCCAGGCGTGAACAAATTACGATTCCGGTGACTATTGCTCTCGTAGGAAAATACACTCGGCTTGAAGATGCCTATGCTTCAGTCACTAAAGCACTTCGTCATTCAGCTTTAGCAGCAGAGCGAAATCTTATCATTAAAGTATGGTCATATTTACCTCTTCATGTTCATTTTTTTTATAAATAAATAATATGATAATGTAATTCAAAGCACAAAATGCAAATATACTTATATATTTGACACTAGTATATTATAATGTTTCAATTTTATTGTAACAATGAGCTTCAATGGAACCATGCTTTTTTTCTAGTACATCGATGCAGAAGATTTAGAAGAGAAGCGTATGCTGGAAAACCCTTGTAAATACCATGAAGCATGGAAGGAGTTGTGTGGAGTAGAGTGAGTATTGTTGTGCTTGAAAATTTATATTTTATAATCATTTCATACTATTATCATAATATACTACCATACAGTTTTCATTTTTCTCAAATTCTAATACTATTCCAATCATTAATCATTGGCGTTTCATGTGAAACTTAAATTTTTGAACTTTTTACACATTTTAATTGTGCAGCGGAGTTCTTGTACCTGGTGGATTCGGAAAGCGTGGTGTGGAAGGAAAAATTCTTGCTGCAAAATGGTGTCGAGAAAACCAAAAACCGTACCTTGGAGTTTGCCTTGGCTTACAAGTTGCTGTTCTTGAATTTGCAAGGTGATTTATCTTGTGTAAATTTTTTGGGTATTTTGCTTTTACTTGTTATGTATCTATTTTCAGTTCAGTAATTTGGAGAATAATATGCAATTTTACGACTTATAGGAATGTTTTGAAGAAGACAACTGCAAGTTCTATGGAGATTGATTCTGAGTGCCAACCAGCGTTGATTATCGAAATGCCTGAACATCATCCTGGAATCATGGGTGGAACTATGCGACTTGGAAGAAGAGTCACATATTTTCAACCTGAAAAGACTTCCGTTTTAAGTAAGAAACATTAATATTAAAAATTCATGTAACTCACTACTATGCTTAATAGATTGAACAATAGTACAATCCCATGAACATTAACCTGGGAAATGAAAGTATTCACGAAAGTTTTTTTAAAATTTTTAGAACAATTGTATGGAGGTGATGATGAAATTGAAGAACGCCATCGCCACCGATATGAAGTTAATCCAGAGTTTGTTGACGAATTAGAAGGTTCCGGTTTCCACGTAGTAGGTAATGACAGAATCAAGAGGATTATGGTACACTGTTGGTTTTTTATAATGGTTTTGGTTTCTGCTTATTTGATTTGTATATTTGAGTACACGATGACAAGACAACATTGTATCATAATCAATTTTATCTGTAAAATTATAGGAAAAGACGAAAGTGGGCAGCGAATGGAGGCAATGGAGCTGCAGGAACACCCATTTTTTGTTGCAGTTCAATTTCACCCTGAATATTTATCTAGACCCTTACGCCCGTCACCTCCATATTTGGGACTTTTACTCGCCGCTTCCAACCAACTTCAAACATATTTGTTAGGGGAGACTAAGATCCGATCTAGAAAATTATCATACAACGAGGACTGAACTGTACTACGTACGAATGACAACACTGATCAACAACCAGACGGACAACGAATGTCAACTACTAACCCTGCAATCAATCCAGATAATTAACACAAACATTATGAATAACCTTTTTAAATTTTTTATGTTATTCCTAGCTGCTAGTATTTCCATTCCATTGAAACCCTTTAATATGAGCATAGCTAGTTTTATTAGTCATTACTTTCGATGGTGGCTACTAGACAACTCTCTAGAAATCAAACGTTTATTTTTATTGTTAAGGTCATGAGTGCCTTGTTCGAAAAAGGTTAGTACTTAACTGGTACTGACTTAAATCATTACAAGCGCTATTGTTAACCGTATAAAGGAGTAATTTTTAGGCACCTTGAATTTTCACAAATGCCATTACTGGTTAATGCGTTCGCTTTAAAGAAAAACACAAGATTTAAAAGAATATTTAAATATCTATCTGGTATCATTGTGATGATGAAATTACAATGCATATTGACACCAGATGAGATTAATTTTAGTCGTCGAGCCTGACATTTTTGATACATATATATGTTCGTCATTATTTTCTTTGTTTCTGGTTCTTAATATCTGAAGATCAGCTACTTTTTAATTTCTGCATTTTAGTTTATCTTTTGGTAAAGTATGATTTATTCTTTTTTGAATCTCATTTTTGTCTTCTTTGATCGATCAAATAATTTTACTTTACTTTACCCTTTGTAAACGATAGTTATATATGCATAATGTGTGTCTACTAGATATCGATAATGATAATGATCGTCGATCCTTCTTTTTTTCGCTGCAAGGACTTTTCTAGACTTAGATTATTTTGAGCTTATGTATTTGCCATGTATCACAAAAGTATAGCAGCAATATTAGCAAGTATATATCGTAACTTGTAAGTTCAGCACATGCTAAGTAAAGGTAACAAACTAAGAAAATGATCAAGTTCCTCATGTTATTCTATTCTATTCTCATAGTAGAAGAGAAAAACTTGTTGTTTGTTGTTATACAGCTATAAAACTTGATGTTGAAGAAGTCTGAGACTGAGATGTGGTAGTTAGTATTTTTTTAAGAACAAGATATATAATGATTAAGTAGTGTATGTATAGCATAATTTACGGGGAATAAAATCGAAATACGAGCATTGTTAGCATTTTTGAGGAAAAAGATTTTCGATTTCACATCCCATGTTACATTATATTATACTTCATGTTGTATGTTGTATTCTGTTCGTCTTCAAATCACCTTAGTTACTGAAAATTCTAGGTATAATGTATAATCTACGGGTAGAGATTTTTCAGAAACTATGGAGATTTACAGATGTTCAGTTTTAAAAATGGGATTGTACCCCTACTCAAGTTCTTATTGTTAGTTTGGTTAGTATGAGGTATAAAGTTTGACATTCTAATGATAATGGAAGGGATTAGAATTAGAAGTATGTACCACGAAGAAAAGTGGTCAAAAGTGGAGCAATTAAAAAGAAAGGAACATTCGAATGTCAAGTAGATACATCAAGTAAAATGATTTAAGAAACGTTGTAACAAACAAAGGTATTTAGGGTATCCATAGATATCCTACCTGTTTAAGTACGTGAACGAACACTTAAACTGTAAGTTCTTCATCATTGTTTATTATAATCCACTTGAGCTCATGATTTAGCCCACCCACTAGTTGTTACTACTTAAATTATTTTCCATTCTTTTAAATGTGTACTTAAATGAGCAATCAATTATATAGAGGTTCTGCACTCTGCACCCTTGAATCTGCATTTTGCGATTCAGGAAAGAGGGTGTAAATTCAACGTGATAGATTATTTTTAGTTTTTAGACTTACTATTTTCTCGAATCTTTTTAGTGTAAAGTCTAATTCACGTTGCAGAATCTCTCTAATAACTATATTATATACCTACATTTATAATAAGTTTACAAGTAATTATTCAGTTAAAACCTTTAGAAACCGATGATTTATTCATATTATTGTGTATGTATAATGATGTACAATAGTATAAAAAGCATATATGTGTCTGTTTCTAAATCGAATCACGCTTAATTAAAATATCTATAATTGAGCGTAACTCGATTTCGACTAGCACTAATATATTATTATGTATATTAGATACTTACACACTAGACATGAAAAAAAGTAGCTAAATACAGTTTTGAATGAACTTACATCTGACTACATAGTACATAACAGATAATTATAAGGCGAATCATTGTAATGAAAAGTAAAGTGTTACACAAAAAAGTTTCTAATTATTTGAGAATAAAATACTGGAAGTGAATACTTGAGTAAATGTAACATGGTTCACTATTTCAAAATTTAGAAAATATTAATCCAGTAAAAGGAATTACAAGTAATTAATATGATGTTTTTTTTCTCAATTTCTCTTGTAAATGAGATTTTTAAATATCTATAGTAATCTAGCTATAAAATAGCAAGATTCTTTAAACGGTGAAAAAGCATCAAAAATGTATCACTGAATGAAATAAAATGCTACTATGATGGATTGTTTAAATCAATCATTTACAGTCTCGTGTACCCTCCATTCTTAGAATGCATTGTTCGACCTACTACTTTCTTGATTTCTCCATTCTTTTTAGAGGTGGACTTTAAACGTTTGTCACTATTTGTACTCTCAAATATGGGATTAGTAGTAGTTGTAGTAGCAGTAGTACTTCCGTAAATATTATTCGACTTTTCCTTTTCTTTTTGTTCTTTTTTGATTCTTTTTCGGTTTCTAATGACATTGTATAGTACGAACAAGATTATGAATACAAGGAGAATCATGACAATGACATCAAAAGGTTTTGTTTGACTAAGTTGTACTAAAAAACTAGTTACGATTTTCCCATTAGACTGCTCGTCACTGTCTCTTGTGCTAAATAAATAGAAATCTCGAATTCCTTGGGGCAGGTTCTCAAACTCCTGGCGATGGTTGATGTCCGTCATATTACATGAAATTTTACAGTAGGCTATCATAATCGTGGGAGCCAGTAGACTAAGCAAGTCCAAAGTACTGTTTGTCGACTCGGCTTGAGGATCGGATAGGATTTCCGGGAAAAGGTTGACAAACATTGTACAAGACATTCGTTTGTCCTTGAAAAGTAAAATTGAGTCAGTCCACGGGTTTTTCAAACTGGGGTCTATTCTTTTCCAATCCCAAATTGTGACGAAACAAAGTCCAATGCGATGTCGCTTTCCAGCCTTGTCGCACCTGCTACAGTATGACCATGGGCCAAACTCCGTGTATATGTAAATGTTTTCTCCATGGTCGTCAATTTCCCGTCCTTCTGGTGTGACGTAGTTTCTTTTTGTAACCTACAAAATTTTAGGGAGCATTTGGTTTTAGCATTTATAAAAATGTTAATCAATTATAAGAAATTAATTCGATCCGTACAACTTTAAAATCTCTTAGGTGCAAAACTTCCAAGCTTGTGATTTTTCCTATAGCACCAATAGTTTCTCCTGTCGATGAAGTGTAAGTCCAGTTACAAATGTAGTAACTGGTGTTGTCATGGTGAACTTGGGGTAGTTGTAAATTTCTGCCAAATTCTTGAGAATTAGCCCATTCTACTAAAGTATCGTTGAAATTCTCAGGGTATAGTTTAGTCCAGGTAATATTTGCTTCGTAAGGGAGACAATCGGCACAGCTTAAACTGGTTTAATAATTAGGGATTATTATTATGTATCACGACATAATTACGGAGTGGTTAAATCTTATTTTAATTGTAGTTATGATGTATTTATGATGTATGATAGTACTGAAATTACCTCACGTCGTAACTCTCTGTTGCATACATGTAGTCAATTCCATCAAGTTCGCCCTTTTGTTTGTCCTTTAATATCTTAGTACACATGTTGTATCCTCGAACGAATTCGTCGATGGCACTGAATGAGAATACTTGCTTCTCTATACAACCTTTAAGCGTTCGAAGGACCGCTAACTCTGGATGCAATCCGTCTGTATAAATTGCACAATGAAATGAACTCAATTTAACGTTTCCCTGTGTGCGGTGTACATATTTTTCAATAAATGTAATCTTTATCATGAATATTTAGGTATGTATGTGACGTTACCAATGACATCACGAGGCAAATTGTGACAAGTAATTGTAGTTAAGGGTTGAATGACAAAAAATATCCAGTAGCTCATGATATGAAATCGGTGAGTCGACATTATAAGATTAAATGGTCCCTGCTATGTAGGTTAGGTAAAAACTGAATTTCGTAGGTGTCGGAAGAAAAGTAAATTAATGGGAGAATTATTGCAATGAAATATACAAGTCTACAAGTAAAAGTATGCATGGAAGAAACTTTATGAAGTTCTTGTTGATGCGATCGAAAGTCCCTAGAGCAACAGTAGAGAAAGTCATCTCAACGGAAGGATGATATTATGCAGTTTTTTATGCTGGAAGAGCAATCCATTCATTATTGTTAAATCAGTCTTGAAATTCAAGATTAGAGTGAATTATGCATTTTACTTCCATGTTTTTATTGATTTTGCTATTTTATTTGATTGTTGATACGCAATGTAGCCCAATTGATTACTAGCTAATTTAACACTAAATATTTGACGTAAACATATAATAATATCTCATCTGTATTTTACATTAACTCATTCTATGTAGTATGTAGTATAATATGATATAACGTCAGAAGATTGCTTATTTATACATATTATGTTACGCTTCTCAGTACAAGTTTTAATTCATTGGCGAATCTGCACTGGTATATAAATTCATCATGTGTACAAATCATTGTTAAATGTATAATGAGAGAGAGAATAATTAGATAAATATGAAAATAGATATAAATTTTCAAAGTTTCATTTCTGCTAAGCTTCACCCTTGAACAGTAGATATTGAACGTAATACACAAACATAATGCGTACATTAGATGATTTCAAAAAAGACAAAGAAGTGAAAAGTTAACCAGCAAACTCGCCATAGCGTTCCTTTTGGATC
>JAQIVE010002855.1:0-18511 GCA_034698285.1 Sminthurinus bimaculatus | reverse complement strand
TCCCGGGAAATGATGATATACAATGAGGAGGTGAATAGGCTAACGACTCAATTCCTTCTCATGGATCACCAAATCTCAAGCAACTTACCAGGGTTTACTGTGAACAATAAAATAAAAAAAGAGAAAAGATTTAGTACATTTTGTTTTATTTATCATATACAATGTCGTAACTAAATATGGTTATGTGCTCCGAATACCGCCATTTTATGCCAGTTACCATGATCATAAATTTTTATCACATTACAAAAGTTATGTTGTGAATATATATCTTATTTAAGATTATTGATACCATTTCTTTTTTGTATTCTTTCCCCCTCCAACATGGAAAATATAATCGAAAGCAAGGAACGTGTACATTACCGTCTATGGTCATACATAAGTAATGGGAAAGATGTGCCAGTGGGATGTTACCTCTTTACTTAAAGACTGCACATGCATGCTATATATCTGCACACGCACGCGTCCCCTTGTAAAACAAGACTTTTAGCATAATCTTTCCATTTTTGTAAAATTCCTATTATGTTTTTACTTATTGGAAGCGGATTTTGTATAGAATTTATATTTAGTTCAAAAACTGAATACGCAAAGTTTTTTCTCGCTTTTCTCCTCTGTTTTAATGACGATTATGCAGCATAGAAAATGCCTTAAACAATATGAAATTGTCTTTCTTTAGCGATAAGTCTTTGCTTTTGAGGTGTGATAAGGTATGATGATGTAGTTGGAAGAAAATAGGAACTAACAAAGACTACGAATCAGTCTCATCCACAGAATTTCGATATTTTTTATCAAGTACACATGCAACGCATACTTATACCTAAAAATTGATGAAGGAATCTTCATTATATACACCCAAAGTGCTTTTATCTATTTCTCCTTTTATCTATCTATCTATGCACCAAAATGCATGCAGTTCTCTATATGTGGCCTCTTTCAAAGTTTAATTTTACTCGATAATTCCAAGCAAGGTTTATGCAGGTTCTCATGCATATAGTTTCAAGCCAGCCGCTCAAAGTTTGAGCAAACACACTGTCCATTGACGTAAGAGGTGAATGTAAGATGAGTAGACGAAAACAAAAAAAAAATCTTTTTACTGCTTCGTATCAAACTGTTACATGGTCGCCCCCTTCTTTCTCTCTGGAGAAAAAAATATACACTGATAAAACATTATAATCCTCCTGATGAACGTTTACTCTCAAGATGCTTAACATGCTTCTAAGAAGTACACCATATAATACAAAAACAATATTTCGTTATATTGAATAGTGAACTGTATAGCTGAATGAATTAATCATAAGTCCAACAAGATACTTACGTCCTATAGTGCATAACGAAGAGTATGAGTATACATTATACATGTAATATACACCAAGATGTGTATCGATAAATCACCCAAAAATTTCATTCTCACCCAGGGCTGATAAATAAACAAGACATGTCTAAATATTCCCCAACACACATACATACTTGTAGCATACGCATGGACAGAAGGAATTCAAGCTTCAAGATAACGAATATTTTTCTATCTAAACCAAGCGCTTTATAGTGCGCGATAACTTTTCAGATCCTGTCATAATAAACCTGCCAGCTTCATTCTCTATACAGATCTTGAACTCTGAATCGGCCAGCCTTAGCTTGATATTAGTTCAACTAGCTCTGTCTTTGCCTTTTTAGATCAGTCTTAATTTCCCTCTTCCATTCATTTGTTTTCATTCTACTTCTATACAAACCAGCCCATGATATAACGTTGTGTACGAAGACATGTACGTACAATCATAATTCCAAAGAAATCCAATTGCTGGACTTTACTAATGTGTACATGTACAAAAATTTCGCCGTCTTCTGAAATCGTCTTTTTTCATGATTTACATGCCTAAAATTAATACATACAACTTTGTATAAAGTGTAGCATTACGCTTACAATGTTTGTATACATATGATGTGTCGGCCTCTTAGGTACGCTAGAAGACAATGTGCCAAATATTTACAATAAAACACAAGTATTCCTTGTTTACGTCACAAAATTCTAGTTTGGTTCGAAAATCTCCTTGTATCGACGGTAATCTTTAAACCTTTCAGCCAAAGAAGTAGACGTTACATACTTACGTGCAAACAGATACTGCATACATACTAGATACACACATGACCAAACCCAAAGTTCTAATGAACATAAATATTACATATCTGAACATCACATCGTATTACACAAGTACTTAAAAATGTGTATGAAAACTGACTCTCATGCAATTAACACCATTATTACTTTGGTACTCATTTGTCTCCTTTATAATGATAGACAAGAAGATCGTCTGAGTCTACTTATGTTTGTTGCTTGCTATTATGGAGATTAGATATAATATGCTCACAAAACATTAAAAACACTGCTGCAAAATATTATAATATGGCAGACTTCAGACGTTAGACCAGGCTTCCTTAGTCCTTAACTTCACTAACTCAATTTTAAATTAAACAGTAGCAGTTAGTTTTAAACATCCGCACGGCCGTAGTAGTAATAACAATTATTTTGATCACATACTTGTAAATATGATAGGTCTATCAAGCTGTTTCCCTCCATCGTACTTTGTCAAGATGAAAAAAAATCAACCAGCACACTGATCTGACTGGCAGTTGCTCTGGAGGTCAAAAAGTGCAAAATTCTACAAACCTCAGATTACAACTTATACTCTTGTCATTTATGTTCCAAGTAGTTTTTGATATTTAACAGGGTACTAGCTGTATGAATAATTTTCGAAGCTTTTCCAGAAATTAATAGAAATTCTTCATATAATGAATATTTAAGGAACAAAACACGTGACCCTTGTCCCAAGTAGGCAAAAAAATTGAAGCCCAAGACAACATAATGTAGCTTTAAAAAGTTGGTTGCAGAATTTTAGATACCAAGTGTGAAGAAATTTTTGAAGCATACCTACAATGTGAAATTTGGGTAGCTAGTTACACGCCGCAAGTATTCCTACAGACTCATGGCTCGTGTCTTTTATAATTTGACTGGAGATAATTTGTTTCCCACTCACAAAAGCTACTAACACAAAACGACGAGTAGTAGTACTGCTAATACATAACACCAAATTATGCTTAATTAGTCAGCGTCCTACTCTTTTACCTTTTCTCTTACTTGCCTTTTAAAAACTTAACATATACGTACAGTGGATAACGAAAAGAGAACATTTTCACACCCTAGGTTTAAGTATGAATTTAAATAATTTCATACCCACCATTTTATTTCTCCGTGGTGTGGTGTATAATATCAAAGAAGCGAGACATCATTCACGACATGGAGGAAGAAAATTTTTCAGCTAGACACATATTCAACATTGGCTGTGCAAAAGGAAAGGCCATGATACCGAATAAGAAACACTGATAATTCAATTTCGCGATGCTTCCGTAGCATCTTAATGGTATCTAGACGAGAACAATTTTTAGCCTAACGCCGCATTGCATAAAATAAAAAAAATTTGCTCAACACATGCATACACAATAATGAATGTGCATGTACAATATACAGTATATATATGCATAAACGGGAGAAAGAATGAGAGCTAAAGAGAAAGAAGGCGGCTGCTCAAGAATTAATTTTTCTTTTGGAGTAAGCCAAGCATTCATGTTGAAAAAAAAAGTAAATTTGCAATGAGAAACAAATTTTCTTCGCATCACCTCACGTTCTCTTTTAATCACATAAATGCTTAGGAACATCACAATTTACATATATGTAGAGGCACTATTTTCCACTTTCATATTAAAGACATAACACAAATATTATGCATATAGTTTTATTATATTTCTGTACTAATATGTGTAAGAACTACTGCAGTGCGGTGAATACAATTATTATTATAATAATTATAACCATAATAATAAAACTAACAACTATTATTTCCCTACCTATTTCTCGTTGTTTCTCTCTCTCTCTCTCTCTCTCTATGTGTGTGAGTGTGTGTGCATACATCTGCCAGTACTTATTATGTAACATTTTTAGTCATATCGAGTCACGTGCATTCATCATCACATCAGCATGCTCACATAATCAATACTTTTGAAAAGGCTTAGAGAGACCAGAAGCTAGAAACCACAAACTAAATAACTAAAGTTTTTTCTCGCTCTCTCTCTCTCTCTCTTTCTCTCTATCAACTCTGGCCAAATTTTCAACTCAACGAACAAACTGGCTACTTGCGTGTGTGCTGTTTAAAGTCCTTGATTTGATTAATTGTGATGTAAATCCTGAGCTGATAATAACTATTAAGTATAGTAAATCAGAAAGACATATATACTGCAAAAAAGCGGTTATTATTATTATAACACATTTTATTTAAAACATATCTAAATACTTAAATACATATGTACTAGATGGATAAAACTACATAGTATACTTCTCTGTCTCTCTTTAACTCCAAGTTTATCAAGTGTATAAACTTTGTAAAATTAATTATCTACATAGATAGACGTCATCGTAACCATACTATATATTTTGTATCAAAAACTAATTCAAAATATGACCCACAATAATTTGTTTATCTGCCTTCTATTTCATAATGCACACTATATGGTGCTTCAGATACATAGATAGAGAGACATGGAAATCTAGACAGCAAAATAGAGGAATAGTATGTTTGTTTAAAAAAAAACAAAAGTTCGAAGTTTGAACTTTCTGTGTATATTTGAGTCACAAAAGGCATACATAGAAGATGCAGCTCTCAATTGAGTTTGAAGAAATAACACAGTACAGAAATAATAATAATACCATGGTCTTTTTTCTGCTAACTGTCTTACTCTCCTTTTCTCTGCCCTCTCTCCCTCTCTCTCTCTCCAGGAAAATCTCTATCTACCAATGCCAAAAAATAGAGTGCTTGCCTGCAATTTCCTCTATAGACAGAGTTATCCTATTTACTTCAACTATATTATACATAGAACAACAGTATTCCCATACTAGTGGATGTCTAGAAAATCTAACAATTTTCTCTCCGAGGTGTATTTTTCCTGCCACAACTTGCAAGCCATTACGTACAGCTCAGGTAAGATATAAGGAAAATAAAAAAGACAGTTGTGAGATTTACGATACTTCGTAAATACCATTAGGTTCACGTGGTCGTAAAAGAAAATTCCATGAATATTCGATATGCTGGACTTGTTCTAACTATACTCCAACATCCAACTTGATCTATGGGCTACTCTGAATTTCGGAATAGTTTGTTATGTCTCCCTTCATTTTTATTTCCTTCCAACGCCTTTTTTGCTCTCTCTTTGATCAAGGCAAGTCCCCATAGAACGAAAATACAGAGGAGACTTGTGTGTGCAGATCCAATTTTGATGTATAAATCAAGAGATGAGATACGAACGAAAAAAAAAACAACTGAGGATTTAGAAAAAGTTAAAATGGAGCAAAACTTTGCCACTAACCACTAGATATAGGTAAAGAATATAAAATTTATAATACAAATGGAGGATATAAACGGCAAAAATTTAATGCATGCGTAATTAAAATGGCTGCGGGAATAGAATAGTCAAGCCTGCAAATATGTAATGCACAATGACTGTATACCTAAAATAAAATTACATGATAAAAACTACAATACATTTACAGTTTTTTTGTTTTGTACACTCTTCCGATTTCTCCACTATTTTTATTGCAGTATAGAAAGAAAACAAAGAACAATAAACTATATATGCGATGATTGATGATGATCAATATCTGAAATAAAATTATTATGATCATTGAAAATGTGCCACTACTAAAACTTACTGCAGTTATTATTAGAGTCTAACGATGTGCGTAAGGATACATGTTACAGTAATATGATTATTATTCTCAATGATTATGCTGTAGTTATTGAAAGCCTGCGTGGAAAAAAAGAGCTTTGCTTTTACCTCTAGAACATACTGATGTTTTTGCCATGGACGGATCTACTATGCAATACACAAAAAGTAGAACTGTGTAGGAATTTGAAAAGTTTGAGTTCAATGCCTTAATGAACACATGGAATTATCAAAGAGCAAAGAAACATTTGTGCACACACAAAACATCCACTCCACACACACATTGTAGTCCATCCAGACACAGCAAACCAACTATTGACATTATAAAAAAGCAAAAGTGTATATGTATAGTATGTATTCACTGTGTACTGTCTGTTTATGCATGTCCCTATCATATATTGTATGGGTATGCATGTTTCCATTATGCATTGTGTGTGTAGTAGGAAAAGAAGGGTTTGCCCATCATGATATTATGTGATATACAGTAGTGTATAAGCATTGTATGCCAGGAGGCACAGAAGACTATACACATATATATATATATATATACATGTATATATATATAATTTTTTGTCAACTCTGCGTTTCTAGCAGTGCCTCCGGCCAGAGATAAAAACATGCAATTTACAACTGAGTTAAACCAGTTATAAGTGGATTTTTGCAGTTCCAGATGAACTACAAAAATGAAAAAACGTGGTACATGGTACGTATTTTTTGCATTGCCCTCTGTATATACTTTTTGTCCCCTGTCGTGTCAAAACATTACAATCCCTCTCATATGTATCCGTAGAAAATCAAACACACGCAGCAAAAAACTAAGTGACTTCCTCTCAAAGGAATTCAAATCCAAATTTCAAAATAACATATACAGCATTTGTATATATATCGGTAAACCCATTTAAATGACATGTTGGCATTGTATTATACTATTTAAATGTTTTCACGTGAATGGCTCGCCTTTAGATCGTGATACAGAGTTTGCAAATTTAACTGAATCAAGAGACGACAAAGAGATACAAAAATTAAGGACTGTAATTCCAATTTGCCAATTTAGTTACAACGAGGATGCAGTCCTCAATCGTTGTTTGAAAGAGACATCCTTTTAATTGGAGTATAGCACAACTGAACGTTCACAGTAACTATCTATTATATTGAGCAGTCTACGGTCGCCATTACGTCTATGAACTGTTAATCGCTGATGGAAGAAGTTAAAAGTTCATAAATAAAATTTAATTTACTTAATAATCGTACAGTAAAATATAACTACCCATCATCTTCACCATGGTATAATTGAAAGATTAAAATATTTGCTATATTGTACACCATAAGCATAATCTTGATGGTAATGATGATGACAAAAATGGTAAAATAAGAACATTGCATAGCTATAGCCATTACCCTTCTTCTACATCAAAAGCACAAAATGCGAAGCAACATCTTTCTCTGTATACGTGCAGATATTTAATGTACACAGTTAGTAGATTTGAGGACAAAATGCAAGACCAAGACGACGACAATAATCATTGTTTCTATTATAAAAGATGGGAAGTGGCGAATATTACTGAATGTGAGCAGTAGACGGTAGTACATGTTACATGTCCGGCGGTTAGTCTAAGCGAACGACCAATTTTAACAGAATTAATTATAAAGAGGATGTACCGGCTTTTCTCTTCCACCGTGTACTCGTATACTCATTTATATGATATAATATTTGACTACAAATGTATGTATGCATGCAATATTGTACCGGGAGCTAGAAATTTGGATTGTTTGTCATTAAATTCCTTCACCGTGTAGACTTGTATTTCACAGCTGCCCTATTGTACGAAATGCATGTATTTTGCGACGTGGTATTTTGAGCCTCTAAATTAAACTATAAACTATCCAGAATGGAATTACTCATCATCATGGTTCATAGTACGCAAAGAACTGCTGCTCCATGCAATTTCATATTATTCTCAACAACTCGAAGGATTCTGATGACTGACTCGAACGTCATTCGTCGCAAATTAAGAATCAAGTTACATTTTCCATAGCAGAAAAGAACTTGAGAACTAGAGAACGATACAGAGATAACTATGAGTAAAAATAATACATGTACATTTCGAAACAGAATTTTTTGCTATAAAATTAGAGTTATATCATTGATCATACTAAATAACTATCACCATAAGGCGGGTGCAACTCTTGGCTTGTTTATATTATGTGATAATTTCTTTGAACTGCAAATGATCCGACTAAATTCCCCTAGGGTCATGAGTATTTAAAACGGCCGAAATATATTGTGAAAGATCGTTGGATGACCTCGGGGCTCCGCCTTTGTAGTTCATTCATATGCCCCAACTAAAGACACTATTGTTTTTGAGCTTCTACGGACAAACAGAATTGCTCTACTAGAGTAATAGTATATATTATGGATAATACATAGTGTATGTAGATGCTATAATTTATTTTACATTGTAAATTCTAATCCATTAAAATAAAATGTGAGACAAAATATAATTTTAAATGCAGATAAAATACACTCTAAAAAAATTCACCACTTCAGCCCGTTTGAAATATACACATTTATAAACAGAAAGATGGTATTCAATATTCAGCATGAAATGCATTAGAATTTAGAGGGAGTAAATTCATGTCGACAGACTGTATACATGTATGTAAAGAGAGTTGTAGGCTGGGTAGCCTACAACTCTCATGGCATACAGCATGTGGTTTAATGAAACGAAAACCTATGGATGTCACCATTAAGTGCTGAAATTTGACCTCTTCAGTTCTCAACTGGAACATTAGAGAAAAGCTTGTGTTGAGATGCTGTTGAAGCATACACTCAGCTTACCCCGTACACAAACACACACAATATGCATGCATGAGCCTCTCTTTCTCATTGGTATTCACACTAGCACTTCACATTGGCAAATATATAAAGCAAGGAGCCATACTGCAAAAAATGAGTATATATAGGCCCAAGAGACATTTCAGTGGTCTACAGATATATCTAGACAAATGTAAAATGACAAGAACATCGAACATTGAGCACGAAATTGAAATTCATAATACACAGGTACCTATACTACGAATACAATACCTACACGTTTATACACATAATGATATCATATCACATTATACCATCTTCTTCTCCACAAATATTCTTCTGCATAATAATAATACTATCATCATCATTATATTAGCAGTATGTATTTTTTTCTGCAAGCTGTATAGTTAAAGTTTATGTCCATTCTATAATTTCGAAGAGATAGAACAACAACAATCATGTAATAAAATAATATTATTTATGCGTATTTGAAATTATATGTATTATATGCTTGGAAATAATATAATATATACCAAACATAAAAGATTATACAGCCCTAAACCTGGTTCGTCTTCAAAACTAGCTAAAAAAGAAGTTGAAGGGTTGAAGGAGAAAAGAAACGCTCATTCAGAGAGAGAGAGAGAGACTGATAGAGATAGAGGGTATAGAAGTACAAAGTAGAAGTAAAAAGGAGAAGAGACGTCGAGCAAAAAAAATGCTAGCGTGTATAAAACCTTTTCCATATAATTTCTATATAAGTTAGCAAATGGTTTTATATTTTCTGCAAGACATGGAGAAGAGAGAGAGAGAAGAGAGCGAGAATTGATGAAGCCAGCCGCCAACCTTCTAGTTTCACATGTACAAGTTAACTGGCAACTTGCGTAAGATTCAAGGTCTTCGATTCAATCTTTGTATCCCTCAAGTAAGTATATAAGAAGGCAACAAGACGATGGAGAGAGACTGAAAGAAAGACACTGTACCAAACATATATGGCTACATAATTTTTTGCCTTTAACTTTTGCTCCAGCTAAAAGCTACATAATCTTGGACTGAGCTTCTTGACTTTACTTCCACACTGACTCTTCTTTGCTCTTCAGTTATGTATATTATACTTTAGCGAATGCAAACCACAATATCAAGTTTTCCTATTTATTACTTATCTTATTATTGTCCACATCAACTACACCTACTCTAAATAAAAGAACAACTCATAGGTACATTACTTCTATCACTGGAAATACAGCCTCATTTTCCAGCAGTAAAAATTATACGATTAACATTTTACCACAAACAATTAATATTGCTGACTTTACACATCATACAGCCACATCCACAAAACTTACACAGTTGTATGAATACATTTTACAACCATTTATTATTATAGCTGAGTATCGTGCCGGTTTGAAACACTATAATAATAATTGTATGTATAGATTTGTATACAAAGATTAAAAGTCACTTTCACTGCTGGATGTACATAGAATGGCTTATATCTGTAAAATAGTTATTCAAAAACTTGAAAGTCGTTTTACCAGTGATGCCATTATTATTATTATCATTGCTTTTCGTCTTCCTTTTACACATGATTTAAACACTCCAAAAAAAGTAAAGACAATAGAGATTATCTTTTAATAAAAACCAAGAAGGCAACGGCGATGGGGATGACATAATTCTATTGTCTATAATTATAACAAAACTACTTGTGTATTGAAACACGTATTGTAACGTGTGAAGAAAATGCTCGCATGATGTTTAAACAATTATTTTACACATGACAATGGAAGAAGTAGACGCTAAGTAGATAGTGAAATAAGTCAGAATAAAATGAAGGTTGAGATAAAATACAGTGAAGATGTGTGTGTATGTGATAAACAGATAGAAGTGTTGATGTTGATATATAAAAACAAAAACTCACAAGTATAATTTTCCGAGCTGGAGATTTGGAATTCCACGAAGCCAGCCGACTGAAAACGAATTGACAAAAACTAATACAAGAGGTTGAATTTAGAAGAGAACCGTTTTGGAGGAAGAGGAGAGAGACACACGTCTAGCCCATCCACTGAGCTAAGGGAAAATGAGCTAGTATTCCCTATTTCAGTTTCTCTCTTTAACCCACTCTCTCTCGCTATCTTCTCTTACACGTACATATATTTATTCTCTCTCATATGTGGATATAATACAAAGAACCAACGAATAGTGTGTTGGAGATTGTAAAACGTGGGGCTAGATATTACATAGCCCAGCATACGAGTAATGCTATGATCCAATATGAGTTCTTTAGGAGAGGAAGGGCAAAATGGTGAGGCATTTGAAACACCAAATGGAATATTACCAGCTAGAACTAGGTCTCTTCAGTTTCCATTAAGTCATTCTGTGTGTACAGTAACTCGGCAACAGGAGAGTCGAAAATCTCTATCGCACACATACAAATATGCACACGATAAAAGGAAAACGAACTCTCCATCCATCTATCTATTGCTCACATAAAGCTTTACAAGTCTCTATCACCGGAAAAACGACTATATAGTCAGTAGTCGTATACATGGGTATGTTTAACTTAGATTTCTTTCAGCCACTCAGACAAGCCACATATCTATCATACGCACCTTCAGACTCCCAATTTTCAATCCAACACACACCAATAAGGAGCAGAAGAACATATATTATTATCACATTATTTACTCATAGTTTGCATACACACATGTTCACGCACGTACATCACCATCCTTGCTAAACTAGTAAACTATAACCAAACGCTTAGCTATACACACACACACTCTCTCTATATCTCCATCCTCTAAACTCTAAACCGTACCTCTTAAAAACAACTTTGAACAATTTTATTATGTATTATGTCACGTTTATTAGTATATATTATTTAATATTGCTATTGCTACTAAACCTACTCCTCTTCTCTGCCTGGCAAATCGTTACACGGCTTGCAAAATATATATTATTTACCGAGCTAGATGAGACATAATATGTAAACCATGATCTTTAAAGTATCTCAAATAATATTCAACTATTTTAATCCCTCTTTATAATTAGCATGCAGTTCAAATTGTTTTTGTCACATGCTTCACTAAAATATGTATTTATAAAATACGTTGCGTTTGTTTTATTATGGTTTGTCAGAAGTAAAATAAACAGTGTTAAAAGACTTATTGATGTTACCAATGTCTTTCAGAAAAAAAAAACAAATGTATCCCATGAAATGTATCAAATATTCGAAAAATATAGAGGCAATTGAAGGAGAAAAATATTTACTCAAATAAAAGTAAAAAGGCTACAACAATAATAATAGGATTAATGGTCACAACTACACAGCTACAAACAATAGTGTATAGTAGTAAAACATGACTCGACTAGAGACTAGAGACTCGACAGATAAAAAAGGAGTCAGTTTGACATGTTATACTGAGCGGCCGGTGTTCGTATATGGTGTGTTACTATATGTACATAGGGACTTTTTCACGTGAGAGTCATAAATTAGATGAAAATGAACTAATCATAATTTTATCAAGTATATTTACACTAGAAATTTCTTGCTGGATAAAAGTACTAATCAGCTTTCTATCCAACGTATATCCAACTCCAAAAACTCACATTCACTCTCCCTATTTGTCTAACTGTATTACACGTACATAGAAGAAGAACATGTGCATAGATATTTCGTATTTCAACTTGCAGTTATAAAAAAGGGATAGGCTCACCATGATTATCATCATCATCGACGACGAGGAGAAACGAAATGAAATGGAGGACATATGTAACAGTATAACCCTATGTACAAGTATACTCACTCGAATTATTATCTCCTTTTTGAATATCCACATTCAGATTACGATTAGCCCCCATATGTACGCATCTTTTTGTCTACGCTTATAAGTATCGAGAGAGGGGAAAAGACAGTGACATACACAAACAAACTGCTAATATTTGCGAATAGCACGATAGCGCATGCTGTGCTGTACTTAATGGTAAGTACATAATAATATTAATGTTATTATAAAAACTGCTAGTGAGTAACGTACAAAAGTTTGTCTCCATTTAGCTAAAATACACGATTGAAGAATGAGAATGGAAATGATTGACTTTGACCCGTCGTATATATATGGAGAAAGCTTTACTCCTATGAAAGTGTATGATGTTCTTTGCCCATGTGTGTGTTCCATAGTCCATATGGAATAGACTAAAAATGTACTGCTTTTAGTAAATTTCATTTGTATGTCTTACCAACCTATGGCTCTATGGGATAAAATAGCTGACTGAATGGCAGCTATCTGGCGGGGTAACCAATCATATAATTATATGCATAAGCAATATTATGTTACTGTGTAGACGAATGGTATTTATGGGTTCATACACGTATGTATACACTATATAAATGGCGTGAGAAAGAGAGAATAGATATGTAAATAAGCAAATTCCCACATGGAAATCAAGTGGACAAAAAAATCTCTCATCAAGGTAATTGGAAGGCAGTAACTAAACTATACAATGAAGTTCTGTAGTGCTGAGTGACATATTTAAACAATATTTTGCCATACGCAGAAAAACGCTTGGCAGAAACATGTGTTTCGTTGGTTCGTTCGTTTCCAATGCAAACAAAGATAAAGCCCAGAAAGAGAGAAAAAACGAGGGGTAAAAGCAGGTATTGATTGTCTGACGCTGAACGAATTGAGCCGCAAAATAAATTACCATTATTCAATGAAGGCTTATATAGAGTACAATAAGATAATCTTGAACAGAGCAGGACAGACTTATTTATATGCATATATACTTGCAAATATATATTATTAGACTTTCTGTGTACATCTATGTATTATGTATCGCTTTTTTTTGAGGAAGAGCTTTGTTTCAACGAATTTAAAAATAAAAATCCAACGCTTCGCACACGAAGGAACATATTATATATTGTCAGCGATGTAGTGTACAAAGAACTGAAAACTTGAAATAAATAGTGTAAACTGGAATGATAATGCATAGTATACCATTGTAAGTATAGTTAAGTAGGTACTCATAATAATAAATAATGCGGGTAATTGAAAGGAAGCTCTTCCAAGCTTTAGCTTCGCATATATGTATACTTGATACATGGATTACATGAGCTGTCATCAAATTATGTACAGAGTATGCTAAAAAACGACACTCAGAGAGAAAGAGGTTAAACAATTCCCCAAAGAATTTGTTGTCGTCATTTATAAATAATGACTGTTATGAAACGTAAAGGAGTAATGTAAGTATTCGAAACATCAACAGTAATCTTATCAAAGTGTATCAGTTGACGGAATAAAATCCACAACAAATATTATGCATACATGACATAATATGCATGCAAAATGCAATACGAGAAGGAAAAATTGACTGCAAAAGTTTTACATGCTTTACTTACATTCACTTCAGGATTGAAGGTAGGAGAAAACATTAAAAATGACAATATTATGATGCAGAAAATAATAAAATCCACTTTCAAAAATCCAGTACGATCTAAATTGGCGATACAGTCGGAACCGGATCGTGTATTGTAAATAAAAAAGAGTAGGGGTAAGCACACAAATCGATGTTTTAAAGACGTCCAGTACTCTGATCAAAATAACCATGCATATAATAATACTATTATATGTACAAGTAGTACATACTGCATAGATGCTTGAAAAAATAACATTATACATTCCAAAGTTTACGATAATATTCAAATACATAGATATGTATACTCGGAGACCGGAAGTTTATAACGATAATGATCTAGTAAATAATGAACCGTGTTAGGGGAAAATTCGAGTTGGCAGTTTAAGATGGACTTCATAAACGATATTTACTTTAGAAAATGAAATACGCAAAAGAAATACATACGTAGAAAAAAAAGCTGCATAATGTAATGCGTCGGTAAATATATACACATGTATATGCACAAAATATTCCAGATATTCGTATGATAGTTGTTGTCTATACAAAATATTCATAAACACACACACACACACACAGTACTTGAAGACACGTAAACATATTACATGGAAATGGTGTGAGAATATATATATATATATATACTAGGACTGGGTAAGCAAATATATACAGAGAAAATTTGAAAAAAACACATTTCTTCAGTTTACGTGGAAATGCTAATGTAGTTTACGTTACTGATGATGCTGTTACAAGATTACGCCTGTTTCCCCCTCACCTTCATTACAATTGTAATAATACTAATACGATAATATAAGGAAAAACTAAAGGGTATAATAAAAAATAACACCTACCGCCATGGTTCAATGCTTATAAGTAACAAATAAAATGAGCTACAAATGTGAGACAACGAAAGAGAGAGTGAAGGATATAACCGAGGAGAAAAGGTGAGTTGAAATAATTTGTCTCCATTAACTTCATACATAATTAATTATAACTTGGAAATAAGCACATTAAAACAACCCATAATAATCCTTATCCATGTAAAAAATATTTAACATGGCGAAGAATAATTCGACTAGGAGGATACATGAGCGACAATGATGACAAAGACAGCGAGATATTGAGCGAGAAATGATGTACAACAAAATGCTCTCCATGTTCAGAACAAATTACGTCCATACCAGAATGTATGAGTATATCATTATATAATAATACCATAATATTCTTATTTCTTGTCTCCCTCATATTCATTCACTCACAAGTATTGTAGGTACACATACCTTTTAGACTTTCATCTATAATGTAGCAAAGACAGGCACACATTGTAAAATAAATTATTCGCTAGATGTACTAATATACAGGCGAAAAGAGAGACAGACGTTGCAGAATGTGTAATGTCTACTGTGAATACAATATCCCAGGCCTCGTCGAATCTAAATGATTGTAGATTGAAGATGTAAAATGTGCATTTGCAGCCGTCTATTCACGGCTTGGAGGGGAACGTAATCCTAAACGTAAAGAAGGACGAAGACGCTACTACTACTACTACTACTTGCTCCTTCTACTGTTGTACGTAATAAACATGGGGATGGAGAATAATGAATAGTGAGCTGAGCTTCAGACTTTGCAATATTCTCCTTGCAAACTCAAGAATAAGAGGATGACGAGGAGAAAGAGTGATACAGACAGACAGAAAGGAGGAAGCTAGTAAAGCAAAAGAAAGAGAGAGAGAGAGAGCGAGCCATGCCGTCTTCAATGCGACGCTAAGCTTGCTGAGCAGAAGCAGTTTTCGAACACAGGAGCAGTAGTTGTAGTATGCAGTAGTACATAGTATACTTGTCTGCCTAGTTGCTGGAAGTGATGGTAGAAGTAGTACTTCTGCTTCTAAAATTGCCAGCGTATTTATTCCGTACATAGTTAGTTACTTCAACACTGACTGACAGAAACATTTGCCATCAGCCAGAGAAAATCTATCTTGACAGTGATGCCACTCAAGGAAAAGAAAACTCCTACAATCGCCATCCCATCCCACCAATAATATTACCATATAAATATGTCCCACCATACTACTCCAACCCTTCTGCACAGAACTGAGCTCCTTTTCCTGTATTTTCTGAATACTGAATGGCGAATGTCACTTGTACATATGCATCCTAACTAAAGATATTCAGCCCTACATTTAAATACATCATCTACATACAATAATACATAATAATCATAGGTCGATAGGTATTTTCCTATAATCCATATTTCTTATATTCATACCAATCCATACCTATACGCACGAGTGTAAAAGATTTTCTCCAGAGATCAAAATTCAGATCCTCCGGAACTATGCATACTTATATTGTACATGGTAGAAGTTGGAGTTCACCAGCACTCACATCAAGCACCACCAAAATAACCAAACTTTGCATCATGGTAACTTTTCTTTGGTGCCTTCGTCGAAACCCTGAAGTCTTGAATCTTTAGCTCATCCTCCATCAGAACAGCACATGCAAAAACTTGATACTATCAACTAAATACGAACAACGAGCGCCACATACATATACATACATACATTCACATACTCACTTTACTTTTTCATGTATGATATTACATCGAACAGTATTTTGAGTAGTTGAAGAATTGAGAAGTCGGCACAGCAGCTACAACCTCCTCCCAGCCTATCTTATGACTCGGTCAAAATAAAATCAATGAATGTATACATTCACATTATTCATTATTATGTATGCTCAAATATTTTTTCTTTGAAATTCCTAAACGGAAAAAGTTTTTTCTCCATCACCTACCCAAAAAAACATGTTATTTCCTCAGAAAAAAATCGCACAAGCATATACTAGTGAGTTCCACCCGGGAAAACTTATCTGCACAGTGATTATGTTAAATTTTGCAAACATACATAATCACATGTACCTATGTTTTCTATCTCCATATATGTGGTTAGCTACTGCAATATGCTTACATTAGAAGAAAATGCAAACTACAATATATTATTACAATTGTATTGTAAACTCAATATACGTAGTTATTTTGGGTAAAAAGAAAAGCTGCGCTCCAAACCCAGAAATTTAATTTCTGCACACTTTCAACTTTAGTAGTAAGCATGTGGGTATATTGTTGGAGCAAAATTGAAGAAGATTAGAACTGACACGAGCAACCAAAATTACTTTGTCCCGTTTGAATCACTTCATCTATCTATACACAAAGCATAGGTAGGTGTGTAACTGTGCCGGCTCTTCCCTAATACAATACATGCTATGGGTATGACAGATATTTGTGCATCAAAAGTCCCATCTCTCCGCATCAAATCTCCATCCAAAGCAGGCTATCTCCATGACTTTATATTGGCCATATAAAAGCTAGTGCTAAATACATCAACACACGCTTCGAAAGTCATTATTAGTAAAGAGACATATAATAACAGCATTATTTTACAACAGATGAGGCTCTATAATTTTGAACTTATACTTTTTAGGTACCGACGTGTACATACATGTGTAAATGATATTCATCAATACCATAAAACAGCTATTGCGCGCTATACCATTACGCTAACGTGCATACATATGCATACTATAAATTTCTTCTTCCTCGAATCTTGTAGAAAAATAGGTACATGTCACTCATGTCAGGGTAGTACATGGCGATAGTATGTTTTTCAATCTTTATACGTACATATGTATACATGAAGGTTTCTTTGTGATATAGTAGACGTAAAGAATAGTAACGTAGTAAAATTGGATCCACAAGGTATTCACGTTATTATTAGTCAAGTTTAAAAATCAAATTTGAAACAAACAAACACGCAACAGCAAGAACAACTTTTTTGGCTTCAATTTGAAAGTACGTCTATGTTCATGTATATTCACATAAAGACACTATATGTTATATACCCGCAAATTTACAAGCGGGTATATAACATATATATATATATATATATATATAAGAAAGTTATCTTGTATATGAAAAGTTTTACAAAGTATGAAACGGACTGTTGTCAACTTGTTTTCGTACTTTATTTCCTACCTCCCTTTTCTCCAAATTCAAAGACGGAATGACCGGAATAAAAGAGTAAAAGTTGGTTGCGAGTTTTCTTCAAGAAAAAAGCAGAATAGGGAAAATTAAGATAGTCTGAAACGACTTGAGTGACGATTATAGTTTCTCCATTAGATTCCCCTTGTATACAATGAGAATTGAACTTGTCCGTTGGAAAATGCGAAATGATGAGAAGAAATGGGCAAAGTTGGCGAAGGAAAAAGAAATAAAGAAAGTCTCGCACCGTACCTCCATAGAAATATTTAAAATCACCAAGTGAATCCATCTTCTTTTCAATCTTTTCATCGTCGTCCATACATGTACACGTTAGATGAGACAGTGAAAGAGAATTCTCTCGAAAAAAAGAAAGAGCAGAACTGGGAATACTATCTTGTTGTAAGACAATGTATTTATGCACGTTCTTTTCTTATGAAGCATAGAGGACGGGAATTACGATCTCGTCAGCTTTTTCTCCGCTCACTAAAC
>JAQIVE010002854.1:0-18515 GCA_034698285.1 Sminthurinus bimaculatus | reverse complement strand
AGGATTTACGAGAGTGTATAAAAAACATGACACCGAATAGCATGGTGAACATGCTGCATGTACAACGTACAAGTACATACCACACCAATGATGCCATACATGCATTTAATTTGCATTTACAACACGCAGGAATTTTCTGTATGTAGAGGGGAAACAATGAGTCCAACATGTCAGAGTATTATCAAGACAAAACCTGCGTGTTAATTACTGTTATTACAAACAAATATATTTTAATTGTAGAGGTATATCCATGAATAAATAATGAATAAGTTTAACTGTTTCAAGTCTACATACCTGTAGATGCTATTGGAATAAATAAATAGATAAAAAATTGTAATATTAGTATACGCATACAATTCTGCGATCTTATTGTTGTCATCATATAAGCTTCTATGTGCATCTGTACACACAGGACATTATATGACATGGGACGTCGGACATACAGGACACTTGAAAATATACATGTGTTCTAAAAAGGCTCATGACCATCATTATGTGATTTTATTATTACTATCGTCCTTCTTATTAAACGGGATTATCTTTTATCCTCTCCACTTGGAACATTAACATTACAAATATTTGTGCGTACGAGTATACTGTACATGGTCAATGTGTGTAGGAACTAGGAATGGATATGAGCGATGCGAGGTTTTTATTTTGTTTTTTGCATGCCTCAAAAAAGTTCTCTCTCCCTCTCCCTCTGCACTTCCATATACCATATACCATAAACCTATTGCATTCCTACTTGAATTGAACCGAAGATTGCACACTGAATGAGAAGATGATAATTCTGTTGTTATTTCCCAGGCTGAATATGACATTGCCATATTGCAATTGCGATAGCCATAATGTAGCCGTTGCTGTTCTTGTTATTAGTTGTCTATTAAAGCAACAGTCACTGTGCGAGATCGATCCGTATATGAGCAGAAACAGAAGAGAGGGATAAGGTAACAGGTAAGATCATCAGCACCTAATGCCTAATACATAGATGGATTTAATATTAAACTTGAAACTGTTGGTTGTAATAAATAGTTAGCATGCTATTATATACATTTATAGTATAAATATGCGTGCGTGTGGATTGTGGATTATGCATCTACTATTGTGTTGTATATTTAGGGTCTTTTGAGGAGCACGATGCATCTACCATATACTACTACTTATATACATAGATGGATGTAATTTACTTGTAACAATATGGTGATCAGGTGAATTTGTCCATATATATTGAATCCTTTTGCAGAATCGAGATTTTAAACACTGAGCTGCAGGAGAACAAGAAGAAGAAGGAGTTGACGACGTAAAGAATACGACGCTGAGCAGAGAGATGAAGATGAATGTAATTGTGTGTAAATGGTAAAACTTGTAAATGCAAAAGGTACGCTATTGATATTGCTGTTGCTTTTGCCTGTATAATACTGGCTGCGTATATCCATGTACATACAATCTATGTATAGGTATCTAATAGATGGTTATACATTATACATACACGGAAAGAAGAGAGTAAAGAGTATGGTATAACACAGACGGAGAGAACAACAATTCAGAGTCATGTATTCCCGTTTAATAATTTATGCAAGGAAATAGAGAATTTTCTGGCATGGATGAGACGTGTTTTTAGTATGGAGCCTAACGGGTTCCTCCATTTCTCATTCGCATCTTTCTCTCCAACTCTACACCTTTCCTTTATAAAAGCCTCTATACTATATAAGATACGCGCATGATATTCCTTTGGCATCGACAAAAGCAACACCAGTCTCACAAACACACATTTATTCGTTATATATCGCCATGATTAAAAGAGAAACACCTGTCCAACTCCAAGTATGTACGTATAGTATACCTAGTATTTTATATTATATACCTCTGTAGTTTGTATACAGAATAATTTTACAAAGTTAAAGTTAGGGCATAGATTGTGAATGTAAGTTGAAAAAAATGTATGGGCAAAAATTATGGACGAACAAGTCCTGAATTCTCCCTCTGAGATCATACTTCATACTTCATCATACTGCATACTTATATATTTTGTATTTTGTACAGTAGAGTCCATTACATTATTATTTTATCGCAAGTTTGTGCGTATCCACTTGTCACTTATTCTTTGAATTTCTCAATTATGGGCCTTTTTGCAGCATTCAAAAAAGAATTTTTGCATCTTGCAATTTGTATATATTGTCTCTTCCTCTTCTATGTAGATAAGTATGTACATCGTTTCGTTCTCTACTTATTCTTATTTCTCTCAACAACCTTTTCATTGAAGCAAAACCCAAAGGCAGGTTGATTCGTACATTATTTATTATTTATTATCGGCATTTCTCATGTGCATACCTGTTATTTCCTCTTTTATTAGCAGACTTAAGCATCTGTAATAAGGAGTAAGGGGTACGGAGGTACATATTATGCAGATGCCTTACATGGTTAATATTTATAGGATGGATATTCCTCTGTTATTAACGGGAAAAACAGAGGAAAAGTTTGTAGCTATAAATTGTCTTTTCTCTATCTAGTGTCCATGTAAATATGTATAATGTAAAATACCTATACATATTTCTTGCAAAGATGATTTAAAGAGAAGCCAAAGAAATTTTTCTATAAAAATTGAAATGAACAGTTTGGGTCAGAAAGATCATTGGGGAAAAGAGGTCACGATGAAGACGATCAGGGTATTTATATTATAGGATAAAATACAAAATAAGTTCCAAACTCAAATCCTATATGCACTCATTGTTATATAGTGAGAGAAAGAAAGGAGCTAATGGTCACTCATTTTTCCTGACATGAAGAGTCACTCTTGATCCATAATTTTTGTTTACAAAGTATATTATGAATGTGTGCATACTTTTTCCCCAACTTTTATTCTCATCAGGACGCTTTGTAATTTAAGCCAAAGACATTTTTTGTTCGGCTTTCTGCTTTCTCAATAACAATAACCTCATGACTCGCGAGCCAATTGTAGTGCAGTGTGTGCAACGTATCGTCGTGAATCAACATTGTAAATTTTACGGTTGGAATCGAAAAAAATGTCTAGGTAAATTGTAGTAACGCAAACTTTTTTTCTCACACTAACCCTTGACTTCCAATTCCACTGTAACTAAAGCGCTCATACACACATAATGAATGGATCAGTGTATAAAATGTACACAATGTGTGCTGCACAAAATGTGTACACGTACAATACATGGATAAGCAATATAGCTGTAGTATCATGTATAATCTTGTACATTGATAGAATAAAATATAATGTGCGTAAAGAGGGACGAAAAAGATGTATTTATTAACTAGGAAAATTACTTTAGGGCAAGAGGCACACAACGTCTCATCAAAATCGACATTAATCATCTCGCTTCTGCGTTAATACAATATAAAATATATCATCCATGTATAGCGGCTAATATAGTTAATGTATTATAATAATATTATCATTACTGTATCATAATCATAATAGAGGATGCAGAATGTAATTTATCGTAATCTGAATTCAATTTACACGTAGCTAGCAGCAAACTTGAGCAGTTCAGTGTAAAACTGTAAAATTAGCTTGGTCAAAAAAGGCCAAAAAAAGAGAAAAAAAAGTACAACCATAATATTAGTAACTATATCTGACTCTGTAGTACACAGAGTAAAGAGGTAGTATTTAACAATATTATGGTGGGGAAAGTTTATTTCATCTTGAGCTTTTTGAATGTGTAGGCTGCTATCTAAAATTTCCTTTAATGAACAACAGCTTTTATTTTTATGGACGTACTTAGGTCATTTTTGTCTGTATTTATCTATGCATGTGCATTGTGTTTGTACTTTAGTATTTTATTATTTATTATGTACATGTACAAATTTACATGTTATTTTGGGATTTAAGCATGCTTTTCCTCTGACAGGACGAGTTACATATAGTATAGTATAGAATTTTTCCATTTATATTATAGACATAAACATTTAAGAATGAAACCAAGTTGTCGATTGACGAGCAGGTGTTTTACATACTTTAATGAGCATTTATGCATGTACACATCAACTTTTTTCAACGTGAAGTTTTTTCAGCTTCCAAATTGCATTAAATTAAAATAGTTCAGTAATTCGATTTTGTGCCAGCCATTTTCAGCTCAGCCAATTAAATATATTAAATGCTGTACAGTAGCAAATAATATGCAATAATTGATCATAAAAGTTTCCTTGTGTTAACAATATTATGCAAAAAATATACCTAATGTATTTAAAATGCCTATTCTACATTTACATTAGATGAATTGAACTGGGGAACTGCGGACTTTGCAACTTTGACAGACTTTTTTCGCCTCGAAAAAAAATGTTTGCGGTTTTTTCACATAACTACGTACAAATTACAAATACGAAATACAACTGATCATATCGACATCGGTTTGTTAAAGTGTGTGTGGTAGACATTTTTTTCTGTTTTCGTTTCTGTTAACTTTACTTTCAACCCTCATCATTTCATTTACCCTTTACCATTTACACCACACCATGTCACTGCGTATGAGTAAGTCTTGTGGTTGAGAGGTTAATTAAATTCCACAGATCTCGATTTTCAAATGTTCCTCATTCTCCTCTCCATACTCATACTCATCTCACAACATTTCGTAGATAGACTATTATTAACTAAATAATCTAAATGTAAATATAATATAATGTCATTATCGTTTGACGATGATGAGTGGGAATGTGAGTGTGAGTGGAGCAGTTAGGATTAGTTATTGATAAATACGTTGAAAATATCTACTTAATGGCTAATGGTGAAATTTAATTGATAAATAATAAATGCATCAACTTATGTAAATATTTTATATTTATATATTTAGTGCATGTTGCATGCATCTTATTAAACATTTATTTGCGCATTTCAAATTTTCAAAGACTATTTAAAGCAGAAAGCACAACAAAACATTTAGAAGATGTAGGAACAAAAAAAAATGCTTCGGAGTACGTATGATATCTCAGTACATAGTGCATTAAGAATGCAATGTGAGTGATGGTGGTGGTGCAAGAGAACATGAAAAACATCTTATTTACTAGGCAGAGTACTTAACTGAAGAGGAAAAAAACAAACACTATAAAATTGTATTCCAGATCTCGACATCCTGCTTCATTCTGCATTCTATCTATCTATCTATAGATTTGTTTTTGCTATACATAGATGGATATTTATGATTAATTAAATCTATGAAATAGATATCCCTACAAACCAACTCGAAAAATTTTATGAGAATGATATCATCAGCAAAATAGTATTATATACTTATACTACAGACTACAGACTATTCACAGTCTGCTCTCTCCGCACAACACTCTCTCTAGAGAGTACAGAGAGAGCAGACTACGTAAATATATCGTCTCTTAAATAGATGCCCATTTAAAATTTCAGTTTCCCTGCAAGTCAAAATAAAAAGTCTCCGGAAAGATTTTCCATGTCACTGACTCCCATAGAGCTAACCAAGCCGCTATATCCGGTCAAATATTAATGCTTCACGTGCATTTCAGACCCATAATCTAATTATTGAAAAAATTGGTGGTAAAATCATTGATAAACATTTTCACTATAGAAATTTTGCTAAAACAGCCGGTACTTTGGACTCATACTACTTATACTGTGAGAAAGAGATTCGACTGTGGATTTTATGAATATGTATCAAAAAGTGCAATACGAATAATCTATAAAATTATTGCGCATTTTTTGTTTTAGAACCCTTAGTACACATACAACATACATACTACATACACATCACACATATTGCATTTCCTATTAAAAGTACTACTTAGGTATCTATTACACAAATATTAATATCTGCAATATCTGTATGGTATATGAGCAAAAAACTAGTACCTATACTTACTTACTTAGTACTTACTACTTACATGTGCCTCATTTTCTCTGCATAAACAGAAATTTAAAACCACACCAAAAGTTTAAACATACTTAACCTTAGAATATGAACATGGCATATTACACATGTGTAATAACAAATATATCATGTTTGTATTACATTGTACATAAACGTTGTTAGTTGCTTTAAACTTAAACAAAACGAAAACAAAGTTTGATCAAGATGGTTAAGAGTAAAGAGTTGGGGAGTAGATATAACAATAATGATATGATAATAATACCAATACTGATACAAATTAGAAATTAATTCAGAGTGACTGTAAATAACTAGATTGACAACGACATGAATATATTAGTTACTAGCTATTAAGTAAGAATAGTAATAATATTATCTCAAAGTAATATGTTGCAATAACGTAACTTACCTTCGTGGATAAAAATTATGAACAAAATCCAACCTTGAAGTAACTTTGTATAATATTATTATGCTTGTTAGTATTATCTGTATTGACTATTGACACTTGGTGGTACATTCGATCATCTCAGCTTGCAGTTTTTCAAGTAGAAAGCTGCAACTGCACATATATAAATGTACACAGTACACACACACGGACACACTCACACTTATGTAAATAATAAGGAGCACGACCAATAGCAATCTTTCACTTGCTAATAATTATTGTTAACTTTTTTTAAATTTTCATTTGCCGATGAGAACACTCTCAATATTAGATACGCATACAGCTAGTAACTTTGTATTTGTAACTTATATGATATAACTAATACGGTGTCAAATGCAAACGATCCTCGTGATGATGATTATCTTTTCACTTTATTATCACAGTTTTTCAATTAGAAAAGTTTTTGCTGGTACTGTTGGTCAGTTTTGTCAGTTGTTTTTCACACAATTGTTGTTTAGTGCACTAATTGAAATCGGAAGAGAAAGACGAAATCAAGGAAATCAGAGAGTGATAACTTTATAATATGTAACAAAATGACGTTTCAATTGCAATCCCACACAATATAAAACCACAAAATTCCAAATCAAAAGCAAGAGTTCACAATCCACAAGAGACAAAAAAAAATCCAAACACACAAAACTGAGGAGATTTGGATTTGAGGGAAAACAATAACAATGCAGTAAACTCTCCTCTGTATTGTAGGATGATTACGTGGTGATATTCTCTCCTCTGTCTGTCTGTCTGTCCCTTTCAATACACAGGGCAAGTCACAGGTGTATAATGAATGGAATGAAGTGCTTATTCTGATGATGTTAATAGTGATGATGATGAGAAAAATGCGCCGTCCCCATAGATTTCCACTTGAACGTGAACGTCAACTTCCACATCCACACTATGCCATTCACATTCACAAGGAAGGATATCCTGCCGAAATTTTATAATGTGATGATGATATGTGATGCAATGTTATTCATCCAATAGTATCAAGTACATTAATAGTACATCCGCGTATTTATAATATAGTACGTTAATAAAGCTATTCACTCTGACGCTGTGTACGAATATAGATATATCTATATTATTTAATCCTTTCAACAGTCAGTCAGTCACTTGAATTCTATATTCGTATTTTTATCAATTATATTGTTGCCGTTGCACAGTCACTTAAATTTGTATGTATTAATATGTATTGTATTATTGTACATGCATCGACGGACAGGAAAAAAATTCCTCAGCACAGTGCAATGTAGCACAGAAAAGTTCAAAGCACCAAATACACACACACAGTATGATATCGTACACAATACAATAAGTAATTTGTAACACTAATAAAAATGAGCGAAAACAATCTCGGCTCCTCTCCTTTGCAATATAAGATGCAATACAATAGTATTGGCTCTTTACTCTTTACACAGTTTACACAATTTGCAAGTGGCGATGAAAACGTTGACTCTGACCCGATGATGATGTTGGTGAAGCGTCGTCACAAAGCAGAGTAAAGTGCGCCAGGGCAAGCTCAAGTCGTCCACGACAAGTTGAATGAATGGGTAAAACAACAAGAGGGAGTAGAATTATTATACAACGACTAATCGTATAAGATAAATATATTATACAAATACACACACACACACACACACTATTTTATATGGACGTTCGGTAATGTGTATAAAGGTGAATTTTTAACTTGGTATAATCCGCGTTCTTGTTCTTTCTAATAATGAATTTGCATATATTATATGCAAGTATAAAAAGCTAGCTGTACTCTAGCTGTAGATCTGTGTAGTAAATACACGCAGTTCTTGACTGTCCATTAGAAGTCCTTTGATAACTGATAACTGTCGATTGAGACAACAACTTTGAACGCTGTGCTGTAATAAGTGTGTGCAGGTTTTCGTTTTGAACCTTCGTCGTTAATAGTGTAGAGATGAGCTGATGATGATCAAGTTGACAAATTACTAAATGCAGGTTTCAAGTGGTGAAGGATGTTTGTTTGTTTATTCATGGGAAAACTGCAAAGTGCAGGACAAACCACAACCGAAACCAACTGGAAATAAATAAATGTCATTACATATGTATTATGCCTACATTATACAACATTATTTGTGAGGGATTCAGTAAAGAAAAGAAAGCGCAAAAGGGGTCCTTTGAATTTTGTCAGGAAATTTATGCACATACAAACCTATAGATTTTTCTTCAACAATTAAGGGATGGTTTGTAAAATAAAATCGTTTTTAAAACGACCTATAAGGTATGGTGCAAATTTTACAGATCTCTAGAAAAGAACTGTTTTCTGTAACCAGAGGGAGGTCATCAGAGACTCTGATGACCTAACGTACAAAATTATTTAATTTTTAATTAATGAAATTGCCAGTTATGTGCAAGTAAAGGTAATTTTGACTTTGTTGGCGGCTAAATTCACAAGTCTACCTTTTGCGCTTCTATTTATTTATGGAATCCCCCGTGCGATCATTTAAGCGAGTCTGTCACTAAAACTGTACACTTTTTAAAGTGACTATTGTAATGAATGACGCTTATGGTAATAATATTATCATCATTATTCAGATGTAATACTAGATGAGGATGATAATGTGATGATTATAATATTACTGTATAAATAAAGATGACAGAACTAGACTGCAATTGCTGCTCCTTTTGGACTCCTTGCTAAGTGTGTGTATATTATATATTTGCTTGGCTTGGATATGTTTAGAGTTGAGAAGGTAAATATGAAACGTTTTTTGATATAATCGATATGTATGTGTACACACTTCAACAACATTGACATATAGAAGAACAGCAATAAAAAGAAGAAGACGAAGAAGAAGGTTTATGAGCACAAGAAAGCACAGTATACTTGGGTTGTGTGTATAAATGTATTATGTATAATTCTTTTGCACACGGAAGTTTATAGAGTCTGAAAAGAGCAACTTGGACTTGAAAAAAGTTGCATTCAGGATTGAGGATGGTGAAGATGACGATGGACTGTATAATATGTAGTGACCGCGGTGCAACTTACTTGCTTGCCTCAACTTTTACAAATGAATATAAGAGGGGCAAAACCAGAGATGAGATGGACAATGGAGAGTCGAGCCGGTATCAAATTCAAAGAGAGAGAGAACCAACATCAACATCAACAACATCAACATTGAATGTTGGACATTGAACGCTGAGCGAGAGCAGGCAAGAGCAAGAGCAAGGCATGCAAAAGTTGAGAAGAAATGTGTGCATCACGTATGTATATAATATGCAGTATGTAAAAGTACAGTATACAAACATAATACATAGTTAAATAGTTAAAGTAGTTGAGGGAGTAGTTGTAATAGTTGATAGCTGTTCAAGATGAATTTTTTACCTATATTATATATATGTGTACATTGTGTACATACGTCTAGCTCAATTCTTAATTCTCAATACGAGAAGATCCGTTCCCAGCATAACTAACACTAAATGACCGTATGTATTATGTATGTATGTATCTACACGAGACACAATAGGGATGCGTCAAATTGCAGAAAAGAGTCTCTCAAGTCTCCTGACGGAGAAGAGATGAAAGATTCAGCGGTTATATCTAGCATTACACATTTTATTAGTAGTACATAATAATATTATAGCTTTATATACGGGCTCTCGAATTGTTGATGTCGGACATTCGATGGATGAAGTTTGAAGTTTGGAATTGGATGTGAACGATTTTTGATGCACAGAGACCAGCATAATATCGTATAAACGTACATATACCAAACACTGCAGATTACTGCAGACCAGGCCAGACTGCAGAGGGTGATGCTTGAGATTAAGAAAATGAGAATGAAATGCTGTCAGGTGATGGTGATACATATGCAATATACATAGGCAAGAATTCGACAAGTAGATATCATTCGATGTAAAGAGTACATAATAAATAGTAACGAGTAAAGTATATATACTGTATTCTGATTCTGATATTATTATGTTATGAATTACAAAAGTATACTAAATAATGCAAACATCTTTTCTTCTCATTATTGTTCTTTATAATATTCTTATTCTTGGTATTACATTTGTCTGTGTATACGAAATCTGAAATCTTCAAATGCTGCAGACGAGTATGCATTATGTATGTGTGTATATAAAAGGAGAGAATGATAATGACTGTGGTGGACTTCATATTCGTACCATATCATAATCATCGAAAAAATCCCTAGTTATCAGTTCCTAAGATTCAGATTCAGACTCAGGCTCCAAGCTCCGAGTCTTTTTTATGCATACACATATAATTATTTCTTCACTAAACCACCACTTACTAGAGACCCTCGCATTACCTGTAGGTACATACATATGAGACTGCATCTTGCAACAGTACGATTTGTGCAGCGTTTTCATTAGATATGAGCGCATATTACATGCATTGCTGTTTGCAATAAGTAAAATTTATCCATACACATATGCATGGTATGTTTAAAAGTAAGTACACATAATATATCGATAATATATAACAACAAGTAACCAAAAAACTGTTGAAAAAAGTGCATCATTTTCCATTCGTCGTCATTTCGATTAATTTTGTTCATTAGAGTTGTAGAGCAAATACATACATATTGTAAGCAGACAACAAGTAGACAGTATATAACGAACTATATAGCACTAACAATTTGAAAAATGTACAAGTTTTATTCATGTGTACAATGAATAGTCATGAACTCTGCTCTGTTTTGATCGACAATGCAGTACCAAAATCAAATATACCGAATGTATTGTATATGCGTGATATTTTATTATGTATACTGCGTAATCTGTAATGCATACATGTATGTATGAGAAATGCAAGTACTTATTTTTGCCTAAAAATCATAAACCATATGAAGTACTATCCACATACTTTATGGATAAAAGAGACTGGAAATGCTTGTGGTGAGTAGTAAGGCAGCATAAGAACCGACAGTTTACAGTTTTCACGGTAGAAAAATGAAAAAATAGCAAGTATTATGAATTATGATAATAAATTAAATAACAGTGATTAGGTTGAAAGCTATTGTGCGTGATGCAGTGTGTAGTGTGTATGTATAGTGTTCAGTGTTTAGGTAACCCTTTTTGGTCGATATAATATGTAGGAATATAGAACTGTGCAATAGATGTATGTATTATGTATGGAAGTATGTATGTAAGATATCAACAATCAAGTATGTAATTAATTCATTCCACTAATTCGTATAAGATCCAAAGATCCAAAACCCTTCCCCATCTACCTTCTATGTTAGGTATATTAAAATAAGTAAGGGAAAAATCTGCAGAGGCAGCTGTAACTATATTATGTACATGTTCACATAATCTATATTATGAGATGGGTGATGTGATGAGTGCATAATATAAGTATGTACTTTTGATTCTTGATATGCTGGGAACTATATTTATACGTATCATATTTAGGTTCATTTTAATTGCGTTCGCAAGACATTTTTTGACTCGCATAACTATTGTGAAGATTGTGTTTCCCTCCTCCCACAATCGTTATCTCGTAATAGTCGTATCGAATTATACATTGGAAAAGAAGTGATGTATTGTGTGCGTAACTTAACTACTACCTGGTAACTATATGTATAAGTATGTATTACTGTGAACTCTGCATGAAGCTCCGATTACCAGCTCTATTACTTCAAATTTCAAATTCGCTTCGAAGCAAATTCCCTACAAGTTCATAAATAAACTGGCTTGGTACAATAACGAGAATAGCTAGCCCACAGCTGTATGTATGCTGGTGATCAAATACCGATTTATTAGCGGTACAGAGACAGACCAATTACATATCCACAAATCTGTGTTCTGACGAGGTGAACATAGCCTGTTGTATGTTATATCACAATGGATCGAGTCTAATCATTTCGATAACACTTTTGCTACTCCGCTTTATGGTAAGGCATGTGTGTATATAACAAAGGGAAGAAAAATAATGTATGTACGTACTTATAGTGTGAGAAATGAGTATGAGTATGAGCTGATGTAAGTTTTTAAGAAAATGCTGGTAGCCACTGTACACAGGCATATATTGTATATATTCTAGCTGATTTTTACATCAAGTAAGTTTATTTGAAGAGTCTTAGCAATTAAAATGTAAGTGTACGCATAAAACATAAAAAAGATGAAACTCAAAATATCTCATTTGGTTTATCTTTATAAACTGCATACTGCATGTATAAAAATATGAAAAAGAGTACTATTATAATTAGAGCAGGGAGAAGCGATAAATTTTGCTAAATAGCATCTCAAGAACTGCGTCCACTCCATAACATCAGCAAAACATATTGTTTGTAACTTACATACAGAATGCAAATGCAGCCTATATAGAAATGGGGTGAAATTTATCTTATTTGTTTATTAAACACTGTACAACATGTAATGTTCACTACCTATGTATGTACTACCGACTGCATGTGCACTTTCCTTGATTGTAATGTTACGTGTCAAGCCCAGGAGTTGAAAGCACAACTTTAACTTTCCAATGTTATCTTGGCTTTTTATGTGGAATAAATATTCATTTTGAGTTTTTAAAGATTCTTTAAATGCAGTTCAAAACAACTTGGTTATAAACTTATATTTGATGCAACTTTTACAGGGATTTTTATTTGTAGACACTGCGTGTAGTACAGTAGGGTTTAGGGTTACTAAACGAATTGATATCAGACGAAATGAAGATTGGATCTTGTAGAGCTATGTACTTCAGTCTGAATTTGGTATTTAAATCAATATTGTGTAGGAAGTAGGAAATCTGGACACTGGGCAACTAACTTTCCTGTCTATGTATGTACAATGTACACACAGTCCAAACTGCTAACACCTTTTACATTGAGCAGTCAATACAATATACATATTTTAAAACTCACCTTGAAAATTTACAATTAAATGTGACTTTTTTCCTGGAAAAATATGGCGGTATAAAAAACTAATGAACGTCGCAGGTTGAGCATGCATTATTGCAAACTTTTTCATCCCCCATTTACAACTATGGATAGATACGACGTGACGACTACCTGCCTAATTTCGAAATAAGATTGCAAATTTACAAGTATGATGGGGAATCGTTATATTTTATGATTCGTCTTTGTTAACTATAATCGTTGCGTGCACCGCATCATATTCTGTAAACTGTGAAGTGTAAACTACATGTATCTTCCATGCAATGGCGTGTCCGTAATAAGTAATAAGCAGTCCAGGAAAACTTGCAACAGAATGCAAAATCACTGGTTCAATCCTGTTTATGCATCGCAAATTCACGTGGAGACACTCTGAATTCAGTGCAAACATTAGTTGTCGGGCATTCACAAGACAAAAATGATGAAAGAAGCAGCTGAGTAAATGTTAACTAGTATAGGAAAATGTATACCATACCATACCTCACACCACGCATATTGCATTAAATGTTTTACATTGTAACTGTACATTACATATTATATCAACATGAAAAATGGCTTCACTTATGTTCATCTAACTCTCTAATCTCTATGTAATTCGTATTAAGCATTAACCACACACCTACAACTTTTCTCTCTCTCTCTCTCTCTCGCATACCACACAAACATTTTCACACACATACATAATAACACCGTTTGTGGTGGTGGGTGAACTGATTGAACTTGATAAACAAGACATCTTTCATTCATAATGTTTGACAATATTTTACTGGTACAAATCAATGTGATCGAGACAAAGTGCATAAATATTGTATTGATGAATTTCGCACATTTTCAATTATGCGCATCGATTCCTGACAAAGGGAAGAATCACGACATTCTCGTTTATGTAAGAATAAAAATAAAAATGAATTGACGTCAGTTCCAGGCTTTTAATCCACATAAATTCTACATACATATTATATTTGAATATGATCTATTTTACTGTTTTACTGTAGACTAGAAAAACATGGTGGACCAAAAGCGTGAGAGCTTTACAAATCAAAAACAGGGATATATGAAGAGTATAAACTGCTTTCAACCGAATCCAGGCTATTATGACTTTGTTTCGGAGCAGATGCTACCAATAATTCTTTGAATTGATTCAATTAGATATGTACTAGCATGTACTTATAATTTAAACTATAGAGAATTGGATGTACAAATCAAATTGGGATATAAGAGTGACATAATAGGCTTGCGGAATAGATCAATTTTTTTGCAAATGTTCAATGTGCAACAAATCAAAAGAAAGAACACAAAAATATGCTGCCACTTGTGGTTTTTAATTTTTTGCTCCTAAAATATATGCTCATATAAATACGATTTTCCAGTCAATTAGTCAGATTTTGAGACGTGATCTAGTTGTATCCAACAGCTAATTTCCACGATGAGGTAAACTTTTTGAGTTTGTGAATAGATTTTTAAAATTTTTGAAAATTTTCAATACTTGGTTGATTTAAAGTTGCATTTACACACGCACGCACTACGCACGCTGTAAGTATAAAAGGTAAAAGTAAAAAGGAAAGTTTCCCCGAACATTTCTTTTTCTCTTTCTTTCTATAGAGTTGCTGCATTTGCTTTCGTTTTGTTGGGCTCCTGCATAGCTGCAAGCTTGAGCGTGGATGTGGATACCTTTGAATCGGAAGAACTTAAGGAGCACGTCAGACGCTCTGTCGAGGTAAATATTATTCCATCCATTATTTTATATAGTGCCTACCTTTTACAGAAAATCTAAAGTCATAAAATATGCCAATAATTCCGTAGGAAGCTGAAGAATGGTATGAACAAGAACAAAAGGCTGATATGTTGATGGGACTCCAGAGTTCCAAAAAACGTCACACAAAAACGACTCCAGAGTCTGAGAAACTTGATCACGGTCACAATGTTTACCAAAAAGCATTGGAGATTATGACGACCAGGTAAAAAACTAAAGATTCCGTAGTTTGAGGCAAAATTTTAATTGAATGTAATGTGACTAGATTGTAATGAGTCTATGAGTGATGGAACCACAGTCTAAATTTAAATTTTTGTATACATATTACTTATTGTCCTTTCCTAATATTTTCGAATAAAATCAATTATTAGGCACAATGTGAGTGAGAAAACCGCCGCCAGACACTTACGACAAACAACTAACACCGTCTGTGGAAACACGCAGCTTGACACTTGTACAAATTCAAAATATCGAACCTTTGATGGCTCCTGCAACAATATCAATAATCCAAGATGGGGACAGGCTGGCATGCCGCAGGTAACCAATGCTGCATATTGTACGATTTTGAAAATAATACAAGTTATTAAAATTTTAAAAGTGAACAATGGAATCGTTTTTGTTTTGGCCTAACAGAACCGGGTAGCACGGGCTGCGTATGATGACGGGGCTGGCAACATACCCAGAGGGGGTCGGCCTGAGGTCAACCAGGTGGGTAGACTTCCAAATGAGCGTGCAGTCAGTCAAACTCTACATTTCGACCGAATTGTTAACTTTAACTCCCCTCCCTACACTAATATGGTTCCACAATTTGGTAAATACTCTTCCACTGTTAATTAAAACTTATTTAATAAACAGTAGAAAATTAAATACTTATTAATTAAATAATTAATTTTCTACAGGGCAATTCCTTGACCATGATCTTTCCATTACTCCTGAGGCAAATTCACAGTGTTGTGCTGGACAGCGAGATGCCAATTGTAAGATTTTTTGTATGCATAATATTTTTATATGTACTATCGTTACATTTTTCCATGAAAAAAGTCATTTAATTTAAAATTTTGAATTTTCAAGGTTGGCCGATTGGCGTTCAGAATGATCAATTTTATAGATCAAACAACCAAAACTGCATGGACTTTACGAGGTCTACTCCCTGTTCTAATGGGGGTCAAAGAGAGCAATTGAACATGAACACCGCTTACATTGATGGCTCTCAGATTTACGGTTCTGGAAGGCAAACAGCTCAGGGGCTCCGAGCTTTCACAGGTGGAAGACTGATCACGAATAACGAGGGTGGTCTCAATGGATTTATCCCCGGTTCCCGGCAACTTAATAGACAAAGTCAAGGAAGATTTGTGGTCGGAGACGGTCGTGTGAACGAGATGCCAGGACTTGCCGTCATGCACAATTGTGCGAATTCATTTGTAGTTTTACTTTCTTGCTATTATTCATTTAATTTATTCCATCATCAAATGTAAACATTACGGGTGTAATGGTGCTAATCATTGTTGTATAATAATTGACCATAGTATTCCTCATGGAACACAACAGGCTCGCCGATTTAATCCGACAAAACAATCCTAGCTTAAATGATGAGACAATTTACCAAGAAGCCAGGTGAAAACTTTTGAAATATGTACATTGTACCATGTCGCTTAAATGATAAAGATATTCTCATGGAGTCATCCTAATACTATTCAAGTGTGTGTGAAAAGGTTACTCAAATATTATGTTATAAATCTTGGTACATTTAGGCGCTTGGTTGGAGCTCAGTTACAACAAGTCGTTTATAATGAGTATCTTCCTGCCATTCTCGGAACTAGAGCAATGGGCGATTATGACTTGGCTTTACCAGCTAACACAGCCCAAACCACCAATTACAATCCAAATGTCGATGCAACAATCGTAAGAAAAAATTGTACAACATATGCATAAGCACTAAGCACATTTGTTGTTTTATGGTTGAACTTTCTCTGAATCATTTCCGGAACTAAAATCTCATTAAAACTTATAGATAAACTGCTTCTCAACTGCAGCATATCGATTTGGCCACACGGTAAGCAAACTGAAATTCGTCATCTCATTTTACTTATAATATGACAATAATATTGACATCAAGCACATGATGTGTCACTTACCGCTGAGCTTTTCTATTAAAGACGTATTTAAAATAAACCATTTGTTACCTTATGCCCACAATTTACAATATTAGTAAGTAATAACATCTGCTATTGTTGCTGAAAAACATTTAGCTGGTGAGTGGAATTGTCAATCTACTCAACAACTTTGGACAAAATATTGGCAGCTATCAAATTAAGGACCAATATTTCCAAGATTTCCAAATGACACAAAGCAACGGACAAGGATATGATTGGATCATGAGAGGTCTCACGACTACACCTTGCCAACAATTCGACCCTTTTGTAACCACTGGAATGACAAACTTCCTCTTCAAAGCACAAAACGCTAATTTCGGATCAGATCTTGTTGCCCGAAATATTCGGCGTGGACGAGACCACGGTCTACCCGGGTACAACGCCTACAGGAACCTCTGTGGCCTTGAACCTATCCGATTTGTCCGAGGCGGACAAACAGGACCTCTCCCTTCAGGAATCTCCCAAGAGAATTGGAATAAACTAGTGAGTTCTGGATTGTATGCAAATGGTGATGATGTAGACTTGTTTACTGGGGGACTTTTAGAAACTATCGTTCCAGGAGGCGCATCTGGTCCAACATTTAACTGTCTCAAGGTCAGATTTCCTTGTCACATCAAAAATTGATTGATTGTAAATTTTAAATCAGGGATAATACATATTATGCAAACATGAGATTATAAGTTATAAGATATATAAAGTTTCTGGCGCTGGTCATTTACAGGCAACTCAGTTTGCTCGGCTAAAGGCTGGAGATCGGTTTTTCTTCACTCATGCTGGACAAAGAGGATCATTCACGCCACAACAACTTACAGAACTTCGACGCGTGACATTGGGAGATATTATTTGCAAAAATTCCCAACAGTCAGAAACACCTCGAAATGTTTTCCTTGTTCCACATATTAGAGACAAGTAAGTACAGTTTAAGTTATTTTACCAAAGTCCTGTGGGAAAGAAGACATTCGGTCAATAATTAAATAGATGAATAACATGCCACCATTTATTTTTTCCAGTCCCCTCATCTCATGCAATGATGCTAGCCGAAATTCGATGACTAATATGAGGATTTTTACGCCAATTTAAAGCCGTTAAATAGTTTTCCGACTGGACCTCTTGCGTTTTCGTTATATCCATGAAATATTTTTGATTGGTTCAACAATAAGATAAATACTTTCTTTAAAACTGGTATGAAGAATGAATAAATTTTGCATAAGAGAATTTGCTATAGGATTGATTTTGTTTGAGTTGATTTATTGTTTACTTAAATTAAATTCGTATAAAAATAAAAGAAATAAAATATTATAAATTATAAATTACATACTTCAAACTTTAAGTACACAGCTAAAGCTCTATTTTCACGACAAAATTACCCATGGCAAAGTACCTATGGGTATCACTAACCATAGGTAAAAATAATGAAAACAC
>JAQIVE010002853.1:0-18515 GCA_034698285.1 Sminthurinus bimaculatus | reverse complement strand
TGCAATCAAAAGTTAAAAGCTGTTGCGGCAATAAACAATATTATGCTGTAAAAATAGTAGTAGATCGTACTCTGTATTTTGAAAACAACTTAAAAGTAAGGTCTATTTCGGTAATATAGTCATGAAAAGTTAATTTGAGTGCTCAAACCTTGTGATGAACGTCCGCACCAAGAAAGTGGCTTTACACAACCTGACCTTAATTATCGAATTCATAATTTGTAACTAGATCAGAATAAATATTTCACAGTCCGAAATTCCTGTTTATTGTCTTGTTACATTGTATTGAAAATCTCAGCAATATAATATTACAGGTGGGTGATATATAATTCTGTTCTGGCATTTATCAGTGCGGATGAACGATACCAGGATATGGCATTATTTGGTTGGATGTTGGATCCACAGGCAATAATATGCATGAGAACAATAAAACAAAATTCCCAGCTAAATCTATCGTTTTCCTCTAATCAAATTACGTAACACTATATTCGCTTAGTAGATACAATGTCATAAAATAAAACCACGTAGAAAAATATCACGGTCCAATGAAATGTATCCAATGAATTTTGAGGACCGTGTGTCATATCATAAACAATAAGCAAAACTGAGATACACGGTAGCAAAAACATTGCGGCTCTTGTATCCTTTCTATACGTTGCATATCTTGGATTTGATATCCACACCAACTATGTACATGGTAGATACATGTTGTGATAATAATAATATGAGTGAGAATTTAGAAGTAGATATGATAAAGTGCAAGAGCAAAACTATATAACATATTCTATGGATTGTACCTACAGCGTACTTTACATTGAACATGACATTAATAGGAGAATGACAAGGAGGAAACCGTATATATACAGTATTGATATTGATGTACGGAAACAGAAAAACAATATGTGCTGGATACATAGATGTAGATACAATTACAAATCTCATTTTCTATCAATAGACAAATGAATGGGTGGACAGGTAAAGGGATAGAATTCACAGTCCTATAGATATATTATATTATTATAGTATCTATTATGTAGGTACATTTCTAGCTCAAATGTAAACATTTATTCAGCATTCAGCATAAATACTTGTAATTCCAATGTATATTACAAATTACAAGTAGGTATATAAGCATTCCATGTAGTATTCTAATACTGTATATTAATTCTATGTACGTGCTCTATGTGTAATTATGCACATTATGAGGAGTTTGGTAGGCTACATAACATAACAGAAAAATGCTGGAGGTCCGCCACCCGGAGTCGATGTTACAAAATCCAAATTAAACCTTGGACAAAAAAAAAACCATTCGGTTTTTGACCCATCATTTTATCAAGATCTCTGACAAGGTTGCTGTTACTATCAAGTATTAACCGATGGTTACTTTTGACCTTTGACTTTAATTTGTTAAATCAGGTATATCTTTAAATATAGTGCTAAAAAGGTTGAAAAAGTGAGACAGGGATCAACAGGCAGACACACACAAATTGTTTTGCTAAAATGTATATAGTAAAAAGATGATTCAACAGAACGACAGAGAGAAAGAGAAAGAGCGAAAGAGGTTATGCCATAGCACGAAAGTATGTATATAGAGAGAATATTAGAATAGTTACCTGAGGAAGGTGGAATATGATTATCTTTTGACGATGATGACAATGATGATGATGACGATGGGGAATGTAAAAAACTACTACGGATTCAGTTTCTTTCTTTATTTCTGCAGTGGTTGACTCAACTTCAGTTTCAGTTATCGGTCGTCCGTGCTCTGTTCTGTTTCGTAGGTAGTCTCTAGTACATACACTCGTGTGTTGTTTGTCCTCCTTGACTTTTGTGTACATTGTTTTGTCAGTGTATAGTGTGTACTTAATAAATAATACAATGTGCCATACCACACTATAAATAGTAAAAATAATAATTGATAAGGAAGTCTGAAATATTCTGCAGTATGTTCCATCCATCCATAATTTAATTAATTATACGCGGCAAACGAGCTTCTCTATCCTTAATTAAATATCGGTATTACAATCGCAACCCTTCAGCCACCCTTATAAAAATTGAATTTTGACTGCTACAGGTCGGAAAAGTCATAATTCGGGTCTTAATTTTTACAAGAGAGTCAACAGCTTCCAACGAAAAAGTTGTTGTACAAAGTTATTTTTTGCCTTGCGGCTCCGTGATCTCATTCGGCTTTTGAACGTGATCTTTCTCCAACTCTTGGTTTTATTGCATTCTGTATTGCTCTAATGGCAAAAATTCGTTTGCTAAGCATATAGTACTTGTGCAACAGGAGTAGCTACATAATACCGAATTAATATGCAGTTAAAATTATAGTTAGCGGAGTTTATTCAGCAACCTTTTCCATATCCACAAGGAGCTAAATAAACCTAAGAATCCAGCCTTCGCCATAGTTAGGTCGTGAACAAGTTTTGTGTCAATGTTTAGCACCATTGTAGTTGACTGTCTTCATTTTCGGTCTCACGTACTGCAAGTTCCAGTACTACTACTTATAGACATACTAAGCAGTTCAGATCGATACTTAAACTTTGTTTTCACTGTGCAATAATTGCTTGTTACATTTTGCACAGTTTCTCCGTATTAAAGTGATTTCTGTTTCTTCTTCTATGAAAAGGGATTTTTTGAAACTCTGACAATGTAAAACTGTTAAGATGACTTGTAAGTAAATATTCCATGCGTAAATACACATGTGTGCTTAAAAATTACAAAGTAAAAGGGCTCGACAACAACAGCATTATAATAAAAGGAACAAATCAGCGCAGACAAGGCCTGTTGTATCACGTCACGAGAAGGGAATCAAAAGAGAGAAACTTAACTAAGTCGTGTGTACAACTATGTGTATACACGTACATAAAGATGTAACGTATGTATGTGTTAATGTGTGAATGTGTATCCGATATATTATTCAATGTTCAATGAAATGACTGTACTTAGTTGTAACCATTACGTTTTATTATCGGTATCACATGCGAATGTGATGATGTGAATTTGAACTGAACTTGAAATACATAGTTAGAATGAGACGATTGTATGTACACTATAACTATGTATGCATACTGCATACACATTAACTAGTGCATATTTTTTTCAACAGTCAACAAGAGATTTAGATTGTGAAACGGTGGACTAAAATGTATAATGTCTTATTATTTATATTCAGTTGGTGTCTATTCTGCTTCATTGTATGTAGTATGTGTAGGTATCTCTCTCTATCTCTATACTTACTCTCTACCACTATCTGTCATGAAGTGTGTGTGAATTACAAATGTGAGAGTGTGATTATTAGTTATTAGTCACTGATCTCAGAAGTAAAAATGGAATAGAGTCACTACATACATACTACAGACACCATAGTACACAGGAAATTTTGTCAGGGCGTCGTATTTTTCTACACGCTAAAACTAAATACATTACGATATTTTTTTAAAAGTCAATATTTGCTCTTTTTTTTTGCAAAACCTCCACACTTAAAATATAATGTTACTCATATTTAAATATAATTTGTCTTTCCTCGTTTTCTATATATTCAGTCTATGTGTTAGCTCATAGTAAGCAGCATTATAAATACATATGTTGTGGTTTTTGCTCTCATTATTTCCCCCCACATTAATATTATACTATTTTAGCCTATGCCCTATGCTCCTCTCATAAGTTCGTGCCATATTATTTGACTAATATTATGACGAGTTTACAACGTGTGAATTGTGAATTGTAATTTTTTTTTCGAAGGCTGTGTGGAGTAAAACTAGAGTAATTAAGGATCATTTGTTTCGACTTGTGAAGTAAGCCGCCATAGTTGTGACGATTCTGTCGCCTAAAATTATCAAATTATCGAAGCATTTATTTGTTAGTAGTGCCAAAAAATAGTTACATTTTACAAGTCTCGTGAACCTGAAACAGTATTTTTTATTTGTGATAAAAATTAAACGACAAGGCCAAAGACTGGAGAATAAGAGTTTCTCTTTTTTCCGTCTGTGTAACTCTAAAACGATAGTGTAATGTACTGAATTGTTGTGGGGTTGTTATTGTAATACGATTGAACATACATTGCAATTGTTGTCTATGTATGTATAATATTATGGTTTATGGTTTCATTTTACGCAGAATATTTCTAGAAAAGTACATATCGTACACAATTTAAAAATACAGAATGTCTAACTTACCTGTGTGTGTAACAAGAATAATTTTCAGAGTGACTTTGGGAGAAATAATATAATACGCAAGTGAAGTTTCGATTACTTTTTTTCTGGGCAGTATAGTTTCACACGATATATCTTACACGAGGAAACAGAAACAGACGACGAGAAAAAAAAACTATACTTTACATACCCGTGTCTTGTTTACCTATGTGTGTGTACATTATTTTATACATGATTAGTATCCAAAAGTTCATTACCATCAACCTTATCATATTATAATAATTTTGAAAATATATTGTTACAATTTTGTGATATTGTACAAGCATAATATGTGTACACATAAAACATAAGACGAATATAATATCTACTTAATTATGGACACAGTCTCAGATAGTTAGCTTTTAGCTTGCTGCTCTCCTTTTTTTTCCCCTCGTGTCTACGTAATAATATATGAACAATTGGATTGTAGCCATTATACATATGTACATATGATACGATATAAGTATGTGCCTACCTCTGCCTACTTGTCTGCACGTCTAAATTTTGATGAATCAAATCGCCTGACACCGGTCAGACGTCAGACTACATACACGGACAGTCAATTTTAAGTTTTTTGTGAGAAAATCCTCAAGAGAAAAACTTTATAATAAATCGAATTACGGATATTATGAACATGCAATATAAATAATAATATCCCTTAAATTTCTATAATAACTATAATATCCAACAATATACAAAACGAACATCATGGAATCTAAAAGCGAGCAACAAAAACAACAAGAAGCTTCAGCTCAATGTGAGACAATCGTGGAAGATACTGGAAATAATGCGTCCAAATGTGAAACGAATTCTGGGGAGGAAAAAGGTGGCAATCAAAGTAATGATGAAGTTTTGAGTCCAAATCAATTTAATAGTGATACTAATACTTTGGAAAGCAGTAAAACAGCAGAGGATTTGCCAACTATTGCTGAAAAAGGAGAAGAAAAGGACGAAATAAATAATGTGGAATCATCTGCAATATCAAATCAGCAGACTAAAAATACAGCAAGTAATAGTAGTGGTAGTGATAGTAGTAATAACTGCGACATTGATGGAATGCATTTGGCGAGTACAAGTGAAATTGAAACTCCCATTGGTAGTATTATAAAAGAAGAAATAATAAAAAATGTGAATGTGACACCACCATTATCACCATCACACATGGAACAGAATCAAGTGGTTCAATCAAGAGAGAATATCAGCAATCAAGATTGTACAGCTACTACAACTATTGCTAACTCGGACATAAGTCAATGTGATGATAATACGACAAAAGTGGTTGTTGGTGTTGTTAGTGAAACTCCTACAATTTCTACGACTGTCAGCAATAATAATCCAAGTGATAATAATACAACTAAAGTCGTTGAAGGAGAAAAATTAGATATAAATTCTAAAGAGCTGAATAATTCCACTATTAGTGATGGTATAAAAGTAGACCAAGTAGAAACAGAAACAGGAGAAGGAAATATTACTTGTGCCGAACAGACTGAGATTCAAGTGTTAAAGGAAGAGAAAAAAGAAGATACAGCGTTAGAGACAATAGAAAAGTCGTTTTCGACGACAGAAAGCCAAGTTTTGGAAAAGGAAAAGAGTTTTGAGGAAGGAGAAAATGAGAATGAACTGGATATTTGGTGTGATGCCCGAGAAGAAGTTGGGAATACGACGACTGTCATTCATCCACAATCTTATGACGGTGACGTAGATGATGTAACAGTTCAAGCATCTCAAACTGAAACTGAAACTTTAACAGTTGAACCGGATTTAACTTCTCCTGTTACTTCTCCGTCAAAGTACGACCAAACCGTCACAGAACTAGCCCAAGAGCTTACAAAACAAATTGTTCTTCAAGCCACTCGTCAACTCAGTGCGGATGCCGAGGAATACGGAAACAAGGAAGAAGATGGCGATTTAGGAGAAGAAGGAGAAACAGACTCTGAAAATAATAAAAATAATATTACTTGTGATAATAGTGAAGAGCTTGTGGAAATTCCGAAAGAAACTTTAGAAAAAAGTCCCAACAATACTGATAGTAATTATAGCTTAGCGAATGATGATAACAATCAAACAAGTGATAGTGAGAAAAAATGTATCAATAATATTAGCCAAGTTAATGATGATGATGATGATAAGTCGGCATCATTGTGTGTAGAAAGTAGTAGTAGTAGTAATGATAATACTAATGTAGGTGATGATAATCTTGAAAAGGGCGAAGAATTAACAGAAGCAGAAACAACAGTTTCATCAGTGGAAACAACTGTGATTGAAACCTCATTATCATCAAGTGAAAAAACTCAGATCGACTCGTCATCAGATCTAAATGATACGGATCACACAAATGTCAATTTTGATGAAACCTCAAAGATTGAACAAAATATCAGTGAGGAAAATAAGGACAATAGTAGTTTATTAAACCGTGATGCGGATGATGAGGAGGAAGACGACGACGACGACGATGATGATGATGATAATCAAGAAGAAGACAGCTTCCTTGACTACGATGAAGATAATGAACAATTAGAGGGACGTCTCGAGTCAACTTTGGTCAGTGGTGCCGGAGGTCACCGAGCTAGTATTAGTAGTGCTAGTGGTCGTCGTAGTAGTTTTGTTAGAGGAACAAGTGTCCTATCTGAGGAGTATTCGGATGATCAGTCCATTGTTAACTATCTTTGTGATGTTAATGATAGTGTAATAATATCCCTATAATATATAATAATATCTAAAACACAAACTATAAACATTTTTGCTTCAGCTTTTACCCATATATTTTCGTAATTTCAATTGATAAAAGTTTTATTTTGTCGGCTTTCTACTGTTTATTGTCAGTTTGAGTAGTAGTCAGTATAATATTTACTTTTCATGATGTTGAGGGATACAGTTTAAGTAGCTCGTCACTCGTCATTATAGATTCATTACTCACCAAAATGTTTTTTTTTTGTCATCTAGGGCACGTGACGGAGTGACAGAATATTAAACTCGGCTATTTACAATTAATATGCTTACAAGGTCACACTAGTTGCATGTGTATATAGTTAGAGTAGGTATAAAGTATATGGCCAGAAAAAATTCATACTTATAGAGGGTCATCAACAGTAATCGTAATCGTGTGTTCAATCTACAAATTAATATTAAAAATTATGCATAGTGCCTATATAATAAATGTTCAATGTGGAGGTACATGCGTACATAATAGATGCACATTATAAGCGGAATTACAAATATACACATACATATGTATGGGAGGAGAAGCTCCAAGAATATATTATTTAATTGATGCAAATGAGGAATGCACTGTGCAGGACCTACAGAACCACATTATGATTATAATTATTAGTTTTTTACGATGTTGACGACGATATACGAATACGACTCCTTTACTATACTTTTACTACTGATGACAGACAAGCTACATAATATTATATACATAGTTTACTTATCACATCACTAGTAGCCTTACAAACTACGTACTAACTACCACTTCATTCCTGCAGTACTGGTTTTTATTCTTCATATCTCTTCTGTCGGTTTTTTCATCTTGATCTATTCTAGCTCTTTATCTCAGTCTCTCTGGCTCTCCATTAAATTGCATTCCTAAAAGTTTATACATACTATTATTATTATTATTGTTCAACTTTCTTCTTGAATTATGATCGTATATGCATATAAATTATAAATATATCCTTTTGCATCTTGAACTATTACAGTAAGAACGAAAGAGAGACAGGAGTTACTTATTAGGACTGCTTATGTGCTATGTGCTATACATAATACGATAAGTATGTATATGCAGAGAGAATTGAAATAACTGATTGGGGCAAAGAAATATGAATTCCATGCATATCTCCGTTCGTTGATAATTTAATGTCTTTTTTAATTGGTTTATTATTATCATCAAACGGATTGATCGAAAGACCATTCTTTTTAACTTTATAATACTTATAATAAGTACACTACGAAACCACATCTAGCACTGATATTAGAAGGAAGTATGTACAAGTACACTAAACATTTAGGCATCATCATGCACTTACGCATTGTAAAGGTAGAACTTGTTACTTGTTATGACTGTAAGGGTGTTTAAGTCCCAGTCAGTAGCATTATTGTCGATGTAGCGAGACATGAAAAGGTTTCTTCTTTTTTGAGATAGGAATGGAGAATATAATATAGCGTGTGGAGTGTGGAATCAAAACGAAGTATGTAGGAGTGCGTGAGATTGAAGGTCCACAGTAATAATAATAATAATAATAATAAAGGATGTGTTACCTACCTTTTTTCCCTTGCATACCTTGTACCTGTCTTTCTTCTTCGTATTATTACATAGATGTGTATGTATATTATTATGTTATAATATAGAAGCAGAAATGTCAAGCCATTATTATTCACAGCATGTTTTTAGTTACTAATTCAGGTTTTCAAGGGTTTTTCTGTAATACTACGGGCTTTTATGTATGTATCAGCAATGTAGGATTCTAGGATTGTTGTATCTTGGGCGCGTATTTTGTAGGTGGATTCACACACAAAATTCGTTCTGTTAAAAATAATTTTTTTTTACTTTTTTTCTTCGTTTTCAATGTTTAAAGTTTATTTAAATTCGTTGAGCTTATTTATTTTATTTTTGTATTCCTATTTTGTGTTCGCTAGACATTATCAAACTTCATTAGACTTGACTTTTCCTACAAATATTTATTCATAAAAGTCTTTTTAGGACAGCCAGTGTGACATAAGTAAATACAACAGGAGAGTATAATATTTTTATAGGAGTGCTTTAAAAATAAAAATAATCTTTGTGATTTAGTTTGTAGTTTCATTCAACTGGCGTAAGTGTAAGACTTGCAGTTAGTTATTCAACATTATCCTCGATACGAATAATACGGTACATATTGATTATAGTAGGCTGTCATGATGTTTTTTTGATCTGGTTCTTGTCATACATATTAAAATTGGTGTCTGCTATATAGCTCTATATATTATTGTAAAAATATAAATGATTTAGACAAATGTGTAATGAACAGTTTGTTGTTATTATTGTGATGGATTTCTGTGTGAATACCGAATAATCTTTGTAATACATTTTTTCCTTGTTTATTTTTGTAGGCGGAAGCAAGATTAGCTGCAAGACGACAAGCTAGAGCTGAAGCAAGAAGTGAGTTATTTTAAACTTTAAAAACTATATTTTATTTTTCCATAATATAATCATTATTTGACATAATTATTCTTTTGAAAAATGTTAGCCAAAAAACAAAAATTATTATTATTATTCATTATTCTACGAACATAATATTGATTGTAAATTCACAAAATCTTAAACACCCTTTTAAGAACTATGTATAACATTGTCACGAATTTTTTTGCAGATATACGTATGAAGGAGCTAGAGAAACAGCAGAAAGTAAGCAATATAAATTATAAAGTTTATATCAACCAATGCATTAATTTTGACATGTAGTGTTTGTTTGTTGATAACACGTATTAATATTTTGGTTTTTCTGTTAATTCATCAACAGGAGTCTGAAGAAAATGCAGATCGACATTACGACATGTATTCCTCAGGTATTTCAAGGATGCCTACGTTGAAATGATCGAGAATCATACAAATTTTATTGCAAACTTGTTTTATCTTGCTTTTATGATAATTGATTGATTTATGATTGTGTATATGACGTCAAAATTGTACTTATATATATTTTGGGTTCATTTAAAAACCAAAGCAGATGTCGTGAGAGGGGCTGCATTTCGGGTAGCGATTGGAAGTCATCGAGCAACACATTCAGTTGGCTCTGGAGCTAGTTATCATTCAAGTAGAAGAAGCTCAGAGGATTCGTCGGAGGATGGAATGGTCAGCATTCGAGATATGCGGGTATAATATCCATACTAAATAATATCGATAGAGTTTATTTAAAAACAATCAGCTTTGAATTTCCGAAAAGCTGGTCTTGATACAGCTGTCAATAAACACCTGTTGAATTTCCTCTACCACTATACACTATATATTTATGCCATGTTGTATCCTGAAATGTTAAAAGCTTATTCAATGATTTTTGTATTGTTTTGTTAACAGCACGAACTTAAAGAACTAGAAGATAAATTTAGAAAATCAATGATTCAAAATGCTCAACTGGATAATGAGAAGTCCGCTTTGACATATCATGTAGAACTTCTCAAAGACAAAATAGAGGACTTGGAAGAATCTCTAGCCCAACTTCAGCGTGAGCATCGAGACAAATGTCGCGATTTTGAAAACTTGAAGAGACTTTCGACGCAGCTCAAAGATGAGCTTGAATATTATAAATCTCAGTTAGTTGAGCGAAATGAGTTAATCAAGGTATGCAGTGGTTTTTCAAACATTAATTTTTTTCTGTCACAAAATACAAGAGTTTAAATGTATGTATTCTTTTTTGTATGAAGGGGGTATAATGTTATAATTATGATCTTGTCTCTAATGAAGCTTTTGTTTTATTTTGGGTTTTTTTTCTATAGGAATATGGTCTAGTCGTTGTGGAAAATGAAGTAGAAGTTGACTTAGGGAATGGTGAAAGGGAAACTCGTATTAAGCGTACTTTGGTTACTCAACAAACTGCCCAAGTTTTGTCCACATTAGGCGATGGATCACTTGGTAATGAATAATGAATCGTTAATGATATTTTAGTTGTTGCTACAAAAAGAAATTTCATAATATGATGCTATTTAAGTAACTTTAAGTAAATAAAAACAAGAACAAAAAATTAGAGTTAGGTGTTAGGTTGGGTTGTAAATAAAATGCATTGTATGAGTATTTTTTCTTATTTATTCTGTCTTTCAGATGTGAGACTGAAAAAAGTTTTAGAGGAAAAGAATGAATTAGCAGATGAAGTTCGACGACTGAAATTAGATTTGGAAGAAGAAAGAAATAATGCCAAAGGAGAAAGAGCCGGTCTTCAAAATAATATTTCAAATAACTCACATAGTATCAACGGACCTGAAAACAATGTCTCCGCTGTCGAAAGTAATCGTAAGTACTTGCATAATCCTTATGTGCACATTTCTATCATTTCCAATCATTTATATTTCTCACCATAAGCATAGTTATTTATTAGCAAGCGAATCATGTATGGCTGTAATATTGCATGTTGAATGTATAATATGATGTATTTCTTGTTTTAAAGGTGAAGTCAATAAGCAAATGGCAGATTACAAGTTCAAAATAACGAAATACGAACAAGAAATCGCAACTTTGCAGGCGAACGTAAGTTTTGTATGCCTACAGATTAAAAAAATATTTTTGGCTTCTGTCTGTACTAGATGAAAATCTTTTCGAAATGCCTACAAATACATTATTATATACATGCCGTTAATAACAAATTTATTATCTTGAATATATATGATTTTTTATCGTGATACTTGCCATACAGGTTGCAAGACTAGACAGCCAAGTTACTAGATTTAAAACAGCTGCCGATGAAGCAGAATCTAGAGAAGATGATTTGAAAGTTGATAAAAGGAAATTACAGCGTGAAGTATGTTGTATATTATACCGCATTATTTTTTTAAATTTATTCATTTACAGATTTCAAGAAACATTTATTATTATTATACATTAAATATGAAAAGATCACCCAAGAACGTACCTTTTATGCTTTTAACACATACATACTTTTATAATATTTTATACATATTATTTTGCTAACTAATGATATTTTTTTATTTTCCCCTACTATTATAGCTAAGAGAAACTCAATCTAAACTTGATGAGTTGGAAACAACAAATTCACATTTGCAAAAAAGACTTGACAAATTGAAAACGGCCAAATCTACTTTACTCAAGAATGTAAATGAAATGCAGTAAACGTCAATTACTCAAGGAACTTTAATCGTAACGTAGTAAATAACGAATTTTCATTTCTTTTAAATTTTTACTAATAATTTAAATAAATAATAAACAAACAACGTAGCTATAATACCCATACACAAACTAAATGAACAGACTAAATGAAAATAAATTACCCTTTAAAATATACGCCAATATACTCGACGTTTGATAGAAAGAGAGAGAAAGAGTTGCGCTGCCTCTTTTGTTATTGTAATTAACGTACTCTTAAAATCCTTCACAATATCAAATATACTAATTACCAAATACTAAAAAATACGTAATAATTATGATTATAATATATTATATATTATATTGCTATAATATGCTGTTAGTATTATTAACATATCTTTTTCAATTGAAATTTCTTCCCTTTCCTAAAAGTTGTTATATAATGTTTTATAGTATAAAAAATGTTTATCACTAAATCTTCCTTTATATATAGAATGTATAGACATCTGAGTCAAAAACAAAATCTAATTTTTACAAGCATGTGTATTAGAATTTAATCTAATATTCTTGAAGAAGATATCGAAGTATTTTATGGGTACTTACAAAACGGAACGTAAGTAAAGACAGTTGTTATTATTGTTGATTAATCACTTTGTTACGAATATGATTTTTAGTATACGAAATCATTAGTAATCCAATGTGTAACTTCTATTCAGTTTTCTTGTGCAGTAAAAATTTACCTTAATCCGCCATATCGTGAATTTTTCAGTGATTAGAGTATTATAAAATTTTCAATTTATTTGAAATTTTTGAGAGCAATTTCAAAATAATTAAGTATTCCCCGTGACAGCATACCTGTGTAAGTAATTATTTTATTGCTTATTCTTGTGTAAACGTTACAGAATTACAACGCCATCGAAAACATAAATATAGTTTGTATTCAGTTTGCTGCCTATTTTAACTATATTAATTTTGTCCCTATTTAAAATGTTTTTGTACTTTAACTTTATGCATTTTAATTTTGATAGACAAGGCGGCATTAAAAGGAATTTTTACTAGCGCAAAATAACTATTAATAATGGAAAATTTCATAATGATTGATTGATTTATGATTATAATTATTGTTGTAATATTTGATGGTACATTACATTTATGGAGTATGGTGATTATTATTTCATAAATGTATGTATTTTAATAATAATAAAATATCTAATATCTCCAAACAGAAATCCTAGTTAAAATTTTATGATAAGACCTTTATAATAATTAATTATTATGCGTTGAAACTTTTTCTCGTTATATTTTACGTTTTTTTTAAAAAAAAAACAACATAATAATATTATAGTTTATAACGTTTATGTTTTTAAAATATATATGAACCAATACTTACATGATTTGATTGTAAACGTTCACAGTGTGAAGAATAATAATTTAAAAGAGATACGAGTATCTGTAGATGTGTATAATATTATATTTAATTTCTACATACATACTTACCTACGATAATGTTAATTGCTATACACGCTGCTCAGTCTTTTTGTTGACATTAATAATTATGATACAATGTAAAAAAAACATAAAGTTATATTCCTAGTGATAAGTATTATCTTTATTATTAATAACTCAAATAATAATAATAACAACAATCATGTTATAGAAACTCGCGACTTGAAGTTTTAAACTCTGAAACTTGAAATTAATGCAATAAACTTCAGGGGAAATATTTACAAACATTTTAGAAAATTTTATGAGATGCACACACATTACTTTTGTAGCCTATAATTTTATGATTTATAGGATACACCACCAATATTTTTGTTCATCATTATTTTGTCATTTTATGGCTACCATTAATTTTCACTAACAATTCATTATATATAACAACACATTTAAAGTAAGTATGTAACCCAAGACGCAAAAGAAATTTTTAGTGATACCTGTATTAACTATGTATATCTAGTATCTAGGCTAAATATAGTTAGAAATTCGTACAGCTTGTATGAATGAAGGGAATAATTTCCGAAACGAAAGAAAAATGACAATTTTAAGACTTCACATGCATATGAAAACCTGTTATATATGTACATTAAATTAAAATAGTATTAGGCGAGGTGCGTTAGGTGTGTGTACATTATACCTTATTACTTTTATAGAAAAGAATCAATGTGTGCCATTATTTGATTAGTTAATTTCGTCTTAACGTCATGTTCCTTTTAATGTTTCGGTAGTGTATTATAGTGTAAATATACTTCAGCACAGTCACAAAAATCCTGTAGATAGCTTCTTAAGGAGTAATAATGTATATATATTTATGTATAATATATATAAAATGATAAAATGCTGCATAGGTATAAATGATAAATGATGTATCGTCGGTACATCATCTGTACTTCTTCATCAAAATATTAATATACATACACAACAATGTGTATTTTACACATATTCAGCTCATGAGGTGCATCATATAGTATATGTACTTAATTTTAGTTTTAGCTCTATTTAATTTGAATTTCTAATCCAGTCAAACTAATAGGAATGAAAATAGATTTTTATGACTAATAACTATATACATTATGTGTATAAAAGTATAAAAACAGTTATTTGCTTTTCATTTACAGTATTCTACAAACAGCATGAAATCTTTCCCTTTAACAACACCGAACCAAAACCGAAAAAAATAGATATAAAAAGCAGTTCTGTTTGAGAACTTCTTTATGTATAAATAACATTATATATCTAACCTGAAATGTTTTACTGTTTTCTAATATAATTATACTATCATAATACAAAAGTAATTTTACATTCGTTTGTAGTTACGAAATAACTACGTAACTGATTTCACGAATAAGAGAAAATTAAACGTCCATCCATACTACTATGTGAGCAATTCAATATAAAATGCGACTGTCACTGGTGTAGAAACTAGAAACTAGACACAAAAAGACTATGAAATGAGAAAAATGACCAACCTGAAAACTGACTGAAAAGAGCTCACTTTTTCTTGACCTTTCAATGACCTCATATGACCTCATATGACCTCATTTTTCGTATTAAAACATATAACATAACATAAAAACTTTTTGAAGCAATTAGCAATTACTTACCCCATCGCAAATTCAAAACAGTGCCTCTAAAAAGCAGAACAAATGAAAATAAATATTTCAATATGTACAATGCAGCCAATAAAGATATTTTGGATTCATGGGACATTTTTTACCCAGCAGGATTAAAGCAGCCGAATAGACGCTTCAATAAACCGGTCTGTATAGTTTTATACGAAAGACAAACTAAATTAAATGGACAATTACGTACTTTCACTATATTTGCAGCTCACATTACACATTATAAATACTTGTGGGAAATGAATCTCTCTTCTTATTAACACTAGTACAGAATATTATATGATTATGATACATGCCTATTCAATAGGTATTCAATTTGCACAACAACTTTTGTCTACACTTATAATAAAGTATGATGTATATTTGTGGTAAAACTGATATTATTTTTAAAAAAATAAAATAATTACTAATATGTAATCATCAATAAGTAATAACCATCAACATTTGATTGAAAATAATACCTTCATAATGCCCACATTTCTTTTCTTCCACTGTTTTCGGAATCACCCTTTTACTTATAGTCTATATATATACTGTTTGTAAAGTAACAACCATTTATGAGCAATACTCATTTTTAGCAAATGTTTCAAATTCAAATAGACTTGTACATACTAATGAACCCTTCGATTCAAGAATTAAACAGTCGTTCTGGGTTTTTTCCAATTTCTTTGAATCACTGCAAAAATTGGATGCTGGAGGTCTAATAGGAAGCTAAAACTTGCAAATTGTAGTTTCGTCCTTGATTGATGCTCCTATATGTATAAGTATCTATCATAGCATGAACATTTTGTATCAAGTTCATTGAGTTTACGGTGAACACTGAACTCAGTTTAATATGTAAGTTTCCGGTAAAATCATTTCACTAAATTGTTCTTCATTAAACAACAAAGCAGAAATGTTTTGTAGTCTCGTAATGCATGCCTATACACCATACATACATTCATGTACCACCTACAGAAGTTACATTAATATAATGTATATTTATGGGTATGTAAAATGTAAAAGACCCGCAAGATTACCGAGAATTCACATTTGGCCAACCTACTTAATTCAACATATAATTTCAGTGTAATTCAGGCTCTGCTGTGTTTCGCAGTCTGAGGGAATCAATTTTCAAAAGAGAAATTTCAATTTTAATAAACTTGGAAATGAAATGTGAGCCAGGAGACCACCCTCGGTGCTTCAACTGGAAATTCTGTCTTGTCGTCGGTGTGTCAATTGCAGCATGAAATATCGAACGCATATTATACTGTTCATTGTCAAAGTTGTACACATACATGTATTTGTATTCACACGACATTCATTTTAAATTTGACATTCATACGTATGTGTAGAAATAAGGCAAACATTGACAACCATAATGTCAATGTAACTTGTCTAGCTGTAGCTGTTCTTGTTCTACAATTTTTGCACAGAGAAAGAGAGAGAGAGAGAGAGAGTATGTAAGAAGTATGCATATAAAGCTTCAATACTTTGTACTTTATATCTTGTCCTAGATGACAGCGAGTTTAACTCACCACTAAACTTGTCATTTTCACACGTAGCCATAATTGTTATGATCATACTTAGAAATAAAATTGTTTCGTAGTTTCCAGTCTGCAGTAAGCATATAAATTTGTGTCTGATAAATATGGAATTGTAATTTGTTGCCAGGGGATTATAGGACACAAATCTGTATTCCAAAATAAAATTTTATTTTGTTGGACACAAATTTGTGGTAAAAAATTAAAATTTAAAAAAAATTGAAAACGCGAAATTTCACAAAACAGTTCTTCCGCGGGGGACTCCACCGACTCGTCGAGGACAAAGCTGAGGACCCAACCATAATTTTGTACACATTTTAATGTATTATACCCACCTGGGGTATTTTATCCACCATCAGGACAAAGGCTGTACCAAGTGTTTGAAAAACGTTTGAGGGTAGTCACGCTGTGAAAACAGGAGCAAAAGTCGAGATGAACAGTGTTATTATTCATCCACCACTGTTACCCCCACTTTTCTCGTTCCTCTGCCTCTTTAACATAGTCAATTGCTTGTGTCTTGTGACGGTGGTAGCAATTTCTTCAGTAGAGTACAATACAAAGGGTTCGAAAAGTATTGGAGGCAATCAGCACTATAAAAACGGGCACATCAGAAATAAAATTTTGAACTGGAGGATTTGCGGTTTGTTTTCTTGTAATAATACTTGGATTTTTGTTAGTGCTTTCTGAATTAGATGTGAAAAAAGTAGAATTTTCCGGAGACGCAATTAGTTAAGCACAAATTTGACTGCATCTGAAGCTTTTCAAGCCCTTTATACAGCTTGTGCCCAAATGATGGATAAAATGCCCCAGATGAATATAATACATTGAAATGTGTACAAAATTATGGTTGGGTCCTCAGCTTTGTCCTCCGCGAGCTGGTGGAGTCCCCCGTGGAAGAACTGTTTTTTGAAATGTCGCCTTGATTTTTTACCACAAATTTGTGTCCGACAAAATAAAATTTTGTAATACAGTTTTTTTGGAACACAAATTTGTGTCCTACAATCCCCTGGCAACAAATTATAATTCAATATTTATCAGACACAAATTTATATGCTTACTGCAGACTGACCATACTGTGTTTCATTCTGTGCAAGTACCCCTAGGTATCAGTGACTTTATTACAACTAAATTATTTCTTCTCATACTGTACTCTGCACTCTATTTATTATTTATTTTGCAATATTAACAAACCTTTCCAGGGATTTTAATTAAATTGCATCTCTCCACCTCCCACATCGTCAACTTTGTATGCTCAATATGCTATTAAATTGAGAAGTAACGTCACTCAACGTCAACGTTGCATCAGTCATCAGTCTTATTCTTCCCACACTGGTCCATCTATCAAATATCTTGTCCCGGGTCAATCCTACGCGAAATGGCCGAGCCAACCATTTTACAGCTTAATTAAAGTGACATATGGATCTCAAATAGTGCATTGATACATACATTTATGCATCACTGCTGTTTTACATGCACATACATAAATGTCAAGAAAAGAGCTTTGCGTCTGGTCCGGAAACCCAAAAATAAATATCAAATGGGACATGATGATGTCGAGGAGTTTGATGAGGCGAGCATTTTAATACTGTTTTGCCATCAAAGTCCAGACACTCGTGCATACATATAAACTCCAGTGCAGCACATACATACATAAATGCACTGGAATTGACTCGTGGAGGAAATGGAAAAACATGACATTTCAATCCAAGTTGAATAAATGGAAAAACTGCATCTTCAACTTTTAGGGGGTCAAAAAATAGAGCCAAGCCATCAAATTCTACTCGGAAATTCGGGGACGCAAATCATTAAAAATTTGTACACACGTGTAAACATTTATGTACATATTTAGTTTTGCAATATTAGTTGGAAAAGAGACAAAATGAGGGAA